>JAUCBJ010008501.1:0-177412 GCA_032718475.1 Nemertoderma westbladi | reverse complement strand
TAATTTTGTTAACACTAAAAATAATCATTCTCCACTAAAATTAATCAGTAACCTAAGGCAGCCAAGTAAAATAACGCTGTATGTTTTCAATATAAAAAGTGGCACCTGTAGTATGATAGAACCGTACCGGTACATATTTTGTTGGTTATAAAAGCCTACCTTTGTAACCTGCTCCTTCCCCCAAATGGTAACAACACTGTTTATTGTTTTGGTTATAAAAGACTACCTCTGTAACCTGCTCCTTTGCCCAATTGATAATAACACTGTTTATTGTTTTGGTTGTAAAAGACTACCTCTGTAACGTGCTCCTTTGCCCAATTGGTAATAACACTGTTTATTGTTTTGGTTATAAAATACTACCTCTGTAACCTGCTCCTTTGCCCAATTGGTAATAACACTGTTTATTGTTTTGATTATATAAGACTACCTCTGTAACCTGCTCCTTTGCCCAATTGGTAATAACACTGTTTACTGTTTTGGTTATAAATGCCTACCTCTGTAACGAATTGATTTAATTTGGTGGAAAATGAATTAATTTTAGTGAAAATAAAGTTCTCCTTATTAAGTGTTTTATAGCGCTTATCTTTGTCATTTGATATGTACAGATACTAATTCGTTTATTGTTTTCGTTAGATTCAGCCCATGCTGCCATGTGTAACCTGGGTTTTTCTGTCTGCACCAGGTGTCTGCACCACTGTCTGCACCAGGTGTCTGCACCAGGTGTCTGCACAGGTGTCTGCACCAGGTGTCTAAACCACTGTCTGCACCAGGTGTCTGCACCAGGTGTCTGCACCACTGTTTGCACCAGGTGTCTGCACCAGTGTCTGCTTAACGTTTACACCCCTGTTACTGGTATACTGTACGGTTATTAAAACCAGTAAGTACGTTAAACCAATAAAATTGCTGCAAATTCCCATGTTGTTGCTATAGTTAAGATTAATAGGAAACTGCAATTTCTGCACTGGAGTGTATGAGAATAATTCACAACATAGGCACGAGGTGGTGTTGGATAATATCGCCCTGAACACAATAATTTTATATATTATAAGTATCAATGCAGCTATTGGCTACAATAGCTCGTAACATTCTATTCACGTCCTGTAGGCATCCAACAAACTGGATTTATTGTTATATTGATTCTTGGAAAGTGAAAAGTGAAAAGAAACATTTCGTTAGCAGAAATGTATAAGTTAATAAAAAAATTTGAGTATTAACAATGTTGTGATATTGCGGTTAGCTTTGGTTTGTAGGTTTCTCATGCTATTTTGATAATAATTGTGTACCGCGTACCTGTGTACCGGATCATACCTAGGTCTACCCGCAGTAGTGCATTTCCGAGGTTTTAACATTTCAGTCGAAATAATTATATTTTAATTTTATATACGAAGACTTGTTTCCTTTCTTATAACCCCTACAGATATTAATTGGTTTATTGTTTTGGTAGGTATATTCTTCACATGAGGGTAAACTGCAAAGGGAAATATAACAGCATAAAGTCTTGCATAATTATACCTCACATGGGATGGGCCGTGCCGGATTATGCGTGCAGGGATAACTTAACTCAATTTTTGGACATATTTAAATTTAAGTGCTAACTGGCTAAGTAATACTGTAATTATACTAATAAATAATTAATTTCCATGATAATTTGGCATGTTCGATTAGGTTAGAATATATATGCATCCTGCATGATGCAGGCTGTATATCCCGATGTTTGTGATGTGATGTATAAACCCTGAAGCATCCCTGCCTATTTATTTAGGCCTCTAAATGATTATAATTTTGGATAATTAATCACAATTAATTTTGTTAACACTAAAAATAATCATTCTCCACTAAAATTAATCAGTAACCTAAGGCAGCCAAGTAAAATAACGCTGTATGTTTTCAATATAAAAAGTGGCACCTGTAGTATGATAGAACCGTACCGGTACATATTTTGTTGGTTATAAAAGCCTACCTTTGTAACCTGCTCCTTCCCCCAAATGGTAACAACACTGTTTATTGTTTTGGTTATAAAAGACTACCTCTGTAACCTGCTCCTTTGCCCAATTGATAATAACACTGTTTATTGTTTTGGTTGTAAAAGACTACCTCTGTAACGTGCTCCTTTGCCCAATTGGTAATAACACTGTTTATTGTTTTGGTTATAAAATACTACCTCTGTAACCTGCTCCTTTGCCCAATTGGTAATAACACTGTTTATTGTTTTGATTATATAAGACTACCTCTGTAACCTGCTCCTTTGCCCAATTGGTAATAACACTGTTTACTGTTTTGGTTATAAATGCCTACCTCTGTAACGAATTGATTTAATTTGGTGGAAAATGAATTAATTTTAGTGAAAATAAAGTTCTCTTTATTAAGTGTTTTATAGCGCTTATCTTTGTCATTTGATATGTACAGATACTAATTCGTTTATTGTTTTCGTTAGATTCAGCCCATGCTGCCATGTGTAACCTGGGTTTTTCTGTCTGCACCAGGTGTCTGCACCACTGTCTGCACCAGGTGTCTGCACCAGGTGTCTGCACAGGTGTCTGCACCAGTGTCTGCACCAGGTGTCTAAACCACTGTCTGCACCAGGTGTCTGCACCAGGTGTCTGCACCACTGTTTGCACCAGGTGTCTGCACCAGTGTCTGCTTAACGTTTACACCCCTGTTACTGGTATACTGTACGGTTATTAAAACCAGTATGTACGGTAAACCAATAAAATTGCTGCAAATTCCCATGTTGTTGCTATAGTTAAGATTAATAGGAAACTGCAATTTCTGCACTGGAGTGTATGAGAATAATTCACAACATAGGCACGAGGTGGTGTTGGATAATATCGCCCTGAACACAATAATTTTATATATTATAAGTATCAATGCAGCTATTGGCTACAATAGCTCGTAACATTCTATTCACGTCCTGTAGGCATCCAACAAACTGGATTTATTGTTATATTGATTCTTGGAAAGTGAAAAGTGAAAAGAAACATTTCGTTAGCAGAAATGGATAAGTTAATAAAAAAAATTTGAGTATTAACAATGTTGTGACATTGCGGTTAGCTTTGGTTTGTAGGTTTCTCATGCTATTTTGATAATAATTGTGTACCGCGTACCTGTGTACCGGATCATACCTAGGTCTACCCGCAGTAGTGCATTTCCGAGGTTTTAACATTTCAGTCGAAATAATTTTATTTTATTTTTATATACGAAGACTTGTTTCCTTTCTTATAACCCCTACAGATATTAATTGGTTTATTGTTTTGGTAGGTATATTCTTCACATGAGGGTAAACTGCAAAGGGAAATATAACAGCATAAAGTCTTGCATAATTATACCTCACATGGGATGGGCCGTGCCGGATTATGCGTGCAGGGATAACTTAACTCAATTTTTGGACATATTTAAATTTAAGTGCTAACTGGCTAAGTAATACTGTAATTATACTAATAAATAATTAATTTCCATGATAATTTGGCATGTTCGATTAGGTTAGAATATATATGCATCCTGCATGATGCAGGCTGTATATCCCGATGTTTGTGATGTGATGTATAAACCCTGAAGCATCCCTGCCTATTTATTTAGGCCTCTAAATGATTATAATTTTGGATAATTAATCACAATTAATTTTGTTAACACTAAAAATAATCATTCTCCACTAAAATTAATCAGTAACCTAAGGCAGCCAAGTAAAATAACGCTGTATGTTTTCAATATAAAAAGTGGCACCTGTAGTATGATAGAACCGTACCGGTACATATTTTGTTGGTTATAAAAGCCTACCTTTGTAACCTGCTCCTTCCCCCAAATGGTAACAACACTGTTTATTGTTTTGGTTATAAAAGACTACCTCTGTAACCTGCTCCTTTGCCCAATTGATAATAACACTGTTTATTGTTTTGGTTGTAAAAGACTACCTCTGTAACGTGCTCCTTTGCCAAATTGGTAATAACACTGTTTATTGTTTTGGTTATAAAATACTACCTCTGTAACCTGCTCCTTTGCCCAATTGGTAATAACACTGTTTATTGTTTTGATTATATAAGACTACCTCTGTAACCTGCTCCTTTGCCCAATTGGTAATAACACTGTTTACTGTTTTGGTTATAAATGCCTACCTCTGTAACGAATTGATTTAATTTGGTGGAAAATGAATTAATTTTAGTGAAAATAAAGTTCTCCTTATTAAGTGTTTTATAGCGCTTATCTTTGTCATTTGATATGTACAGATACTAATTCGTTTATTGTTTTCGTTAGATTCAGCCCATGCTGCCATGTGTAACCTGGGTTTTTCTGTCTGCACCAGGTGTCTGCACCACTGTCTGCACCAGGTGTCTGCACCAGGTGTCTGCACAGGTGTCTGCACCAGGTGTCTAAACCACTGTCTGCACCAGGTGTCTGCACCAGGTGTCTGCACCACTGTTTGCACCAGGTGTCTGCACCAGTGTCTGCTTAACGTTTACACCCCTGTTACTGGTATACTGTACGGTTATTAAAACCAGTAAGTACGTTAAACCAATAAAATTGCTGCAAATTCCCATGTTGTTGCTATAGTTAAGATTAATAGGAAACTGCAATTTCTGCACTGGAGTGTATGAGAATAATTCACAACATAGGCACGAGGTGGTGTTGGATAATATCGCCCTGAACACAATAATTTTATATATTATAAGTATCAATGCAGCTATTGGCTACAATAGCTCGTAACATTCTATTCACGTCCTGTAGGCATCCAACAAACTGGATTTATTGTTATATTGATTCTTGGAAAGTGAAAAGTGAAAAGAAACATTTCGTTAGCAGAAATGGATAAGTTAATAAAAAAAATTTGAGTATTAACAATGTTGTGACATTGCGGTTAGCTTTGGTTTGTAGGTTTCTCATGCTATTTTGATAATAATTGTGTACCGCGTACCTGTGTACCGGATCATACCTAGGTCTACCCGCAGTAGTGCATTTCCGAGGTTTTAACATTTCAGTCGAAATAATTATATTTTATTTTTATATACGAAGACTTGTTTCCTTTCTTATAACCCCTACAGATATTAATTGGTTTATTGTTTTGGTAGGTATATTCTTCACATGAGGGTAAACTGCAAAGGGAAATATAACAGCATAAAGTCTTGCATAATTATACCTCACATGGGATGGGCCGTGCCGGATTATGCGTGCAGGGATAACTTAACTCAATTTTTGGACATATTTAAATTTAAGTGCTAACTGGCTAAGTAATACTGTAATTATACTAATAAATAATTAATTTCCATGATAATTTGGCATGTTCGATTAGGTTAGAATATATATGCATCCTGCATGATGCAGGCTGTATATCCTGATGTTTGTGATGTGATGTATAAACCCTGAAGCATCCCTGCCTATTTATTTAGGCCTCTAAATGATTATAATTTTGGATAATTAATCACAATTAATTTTGTTAACACTAAAAATAATCATTCTCCACTAAAATTAATCAGTAACCTAAGGCAGCCAAGTAAAATAACGCTGTATGTTTTCAATATAAAAAGTGGCACCTGTAGTATGATAGAACCGTACCGGTACATATTTTGTTGGTTATAAAAGCCTACCTTTGTAACCTGCTCCTTCCCCCAAATGGTAACAACACTGTTTATTGTTTTGGTTATAAAAGACTACCTCTGTAACCTGCTCCTTTGCCCAATTGATAATAACACTGTTTATTGTTTTGGTTGTAAAAGACTACCTCTGTAACGTGCTCCTTTGCCCAATTGGTAATAACACTGTTTATTGTTTTGGTTATAAAATACTACCTCTGTAACCTGCTCCTTTGCCCAATTGGTAATAACACTGTTTATTGTTTTGATTATATAAGACTACCTCTGTAACCTGCTCCTTTGCCCAATTGGTAATAACACTGTTTACTGTTTTGGTTATAAATGCCTACCTCTGTAACGAATTGATTTAATTTGGTGGAAAATGAATTAATTTTAGTGAAAATAAAGTTCTCCTTATTAAGTGTTTTATAGCGCTTATCTTTGTCATTTGATATGTACAGATACTAATTCGTTTATTGTTTTCGTTAGATTCAGCCCATGCTGCCATGTGTAACCTGGGTTTTTCTGTCTGCACCAGGTGTCTGCACCACTGTCTGCACCAGGTGTCTGCACCAGGTGTCTGCACAGGTGTCTGCACCAGTGTCTGCACCAGGTGTCTAAACCACTGTCTGCACCAGGTGTCTGCACCAGGTGTCTGCACCACTGTTTGCACCAGGTGTCTGCACCAGTGTCTGCTTAACGTTTACACCCCTGTTACTGGTATACTGTACGGTTATTAAAACCAGTAAGTACGGTAAACCAATAAAATTGCTGCAAATTCCCATGTTGTTGCTATAGTTAAGATTAATAGGAAACTGCAATTTCTGCACTGGAGTGTATGAGAATAATTCACAACATAGGCACGAGGTGGTGTTGGATAATATCGCCCTGAACACAATAATTTTATATATTATAAGTATCAATGCAGCTATTGGCTACAATAGCTCGTAACATTCTATTCACGTCCTGTAGGCATCCAACAAACTGGATTTATTGTTATATTGATTCTTGGAAAGTGAAAAGTGAAAAGAAACATTTCGTTAGCAGAAATGGATAAGTTAATAAAAAAAATTTGAGTATTAACAATGTTGTGACATTGCGGTTAGCTTTGGTTTGTAGGTTTCTCATGCTATTTTGATAATACAGTAATTGTGTACCGCGTACCTGTGTACCGGATCATACCTAGGTCTACCCGCAGTAGTGCATTTCCGAGGTTTTAACATTTCAGTCGAAATAATTATATTTTATTTTTATATACGAAGACTTGTTTCCTTTCTTATAACCCCTACAGATATTAATTGGTTTATTGTTTTGGTAGGTATATTCTTCACATGAGGGTAAACTGCAAAGGGAAATATAACAGCATAAAGTCTTGCATAAGTATACCTCACATGGGATGGGCCGTGCCGGATTATGCGTGCAGGGATAACTTAAATCAATTTTTGGACATATTTAAATTTAAGTGCTAACTGGCTAAGTAATACTGTAATTATACTAATAAATAATTAATTTCCATGATAATTTGGCATGTTCGATTAGGTTAGAATATATATGCATCCTGCATGATGCAGGCTGTATATCCCGATGTTTGTGATGTGATGTATAAACCCTGCCTATTTATTTAGGCCTCTAAATGATTATAATTTTGGATAATTAATCACAATTAATTCTCCACTAAAATTAATCAGTAACCTAAGGCAGCCAAGTAAAATAACGCTGTATGTTTTCAATATAAAAAGTGGCACCTGTAGTATGATAGAACCGTACCGGTACATATTTTGTTGGTTATAAAAGCCTACCTTTGTAACCTGCTCCTTCCCCCAAATGGTAACAACACTGTTTATTGTTTTGGTTATAAAAGACTACCTCTGTAACCTGCTCCTTTGCCCAATTGATAATAACACTGTTTATTGTTTTGGTTGTAAAAGACTACCTCTGTAACCTGCTCCTTTGCCCAATTGGTAATAACACTGTTTATTGTTTTGGTTATAAAATACTACCTCTGTAACCTGCTCCTTTGCCCAATTGGTAATAACACTGTTTATTGTTTTGATTATATAAGACTACCTCTGTAACCTGCTCCTTTGCCCAATTGGTAATAACACTGTTTACTGTTTTGGTTATAAATGCCTACCTCTGTAACGAATTGATTTAATTTGGTGGAAAATGAATTAATTTTAGTGAAAATAAAGTTCTCCTTATTAAGTGTTTTATAGCGCTTATCTTTGTCTTTTGATATGTACAGATACTAATTCGTTTATTGTTTTCGTTAGATTCAGCCCATGCTGCCATGTGTAACCTGGGTTTTTAGTGAAAATCATGTATTCTTCACATGGGGTAAACTTCAAAATGAAATACTGTATAACAGCAGAAAGTTTTGTATATTTAACTTCACATGGGCCGCAAATAACAGAAAATTGAAAAATAATTAATTACCAGTGGTCCTTGCTTTTATGTGTTATGATATGTCCGCGGCCCCTAAAATCCTTAACCCTGCACTAGATTTTTACCAGAGCTCAGTTTTTATTGTACAATGAAGAGAGACTGCTGCTGGGTTTTACTTAAACTAATGGGCAGGTGATATAAAATTACATTTATAATGTCGTCTCCTCCGCATTCACCACTATGGAACCGAACATCTAAACTACCGCCGCGGCATTTAAACAGGGTCGTTGACGTCTATAAAAACTCGCATATACCTGTGGCTATACGAAGTTATTTCTCGGTTTGGTTGGAAGAAAAACTATCTAGTATTCCGAATAAGAACAATGCTGAAATTATGGAAATGTTTAACATTTTGGATTGTAATATCACAGAGGCTATATCAGCAGAAGAAACTCATTTCATAATTAAATTGGAATTACAAACCGCCTTAGATGAAATAAAAGTAAGATTTCATTCAAATCCGAGAGAGTTTTTTACTTTAGCCGAACGTTGCTTGGAAGTTGAGCAATATGTCAATGAAGAACATTTTGGGTGTTCCAGCATGCCAATTCTTCCTCTCACTAGCGGCACGGATACTCATCTGTTGCACGATAAACACACTGAGGATGTTCTCGCAGCGAAAATATTTGCTGCCATCTCAAGCACAACGCAATGTGCCATTGAATATAACACTCTTTTATATAAACAGAGGGAATGGGTTGGTTTGTTTGAAGAGTTTAAATTGTTGGAGTTTAGAGAGATAGAGTATGACAATCTGTTGGAGAATGAAAGGCAACAACTCTTCGAATCACATGGTGAGTCGATCATGCAATGTGATCAAGAGCATGGCGGCTCTGATATTGCTGAACAGAAGTATGTGAAAACAACTTCACTTTTTGAATTGAGTGAAGTAATTAAGGAAATGCGAAATAGATTACATCAGACGTGGGATAATAATTTAAAGTGTTTCGATGAAATTATTACTCGCATTAAAGATAACATGAAATATTTTGAATATAATAAAGTCAAACAATTCGCCAAAGGGGAATCTGAATATTTACTGTTACTTGAAAATCATTTTGAGAATATCTACCAAATGCTTGTGGATCACCATCAGAAGATGGATTTGATGGTAAACATGCTTAACCAATTACCTATAGATGAGTTGAATACACTGGAGCTTTCTCTAAGGGTGTCCAACCTATTGAACGATGTTGTTAATGTTTCCTTGGTAGTTGAAGAGCATCCACAAGTTGTTATTATCGGGACCAGTTTCAATGTAAGTCTGCGTTTGCTTATTGGATCGAAACTCCAGAGTAATCCCCAACCTCCAGTAATCAAAGCCGTTATTCTAAATGAAAGTCAATTGAAGCAATATCAAAATGATAATGAGTTCTTTAATGCGGCATTTTCTCCATGCGCTGATGTTAAGTTCGTTGAAAAGGCTACTTGGGTCACTTGGTACAATAAAGCAAACTTGAAGTTGATAATCACCAATCCAGATGCAATGGAAGATTCGTTTATGGCTGGAGAAAAGTTTTGTTTGGCCTTTGAAACGACCTTTACATTCGGTACACAGGAGTACAAAACAATCTGTTTGTCATTCCCAGTCGTGGTAACAACAAACAAGCATAGAGAAATCGATGGTCAAGCAACTATATTTTGGGATTATTCATTTTCAAAGATGGACCGAAGCGGATTCGAGATCCCTCGTAGGGTCTTATGGACGGATATGGCGATGGCTTTGAAACGGAAATTTGTAGAAATTGGCGCAACACCTCTTGATCAAGAGCAAATTAATGAAGTAGCTAGCGCAATTTATCCGAATCGTGGGGATGTTGAAGTTTACTCGAATCATCAATATATCTCTTGGGAACAATTTAATATTTATAAGATAGGATTGCCAGGGGACAAAGGGTTTACATTTTGGCAATGGCTCCATGCCATATTAGTTTTACTGGAGAAGTTTTTGCTTCCATTTTGGAATGATAAACTGATTTACGGTTTTGTTAACAAAGAAATCGCTGAAGGAATGCTGATGTACAAACCGGTGGACGGCCTTTTCCTCTTGAGATTCTCTAAGTTCGTAATTGGCGGATTATCCATCGCCAGAGTTATTTCAAAAGATGATGGTGAAGTTGGATTCGAAGTAGCCCATTTGGAACCATTAGAGGGGAAGGATTTGTCTTCAATGAACCTCCCAAAGACATTGCAATATTTAGACAAGTTGAAACTGTTGTATCGTAGTTCTGGTAAACATGTTTCAACGTCATCAGCATTTGGGAAGTACATGACTGTTAGTCCTGAACATCCATCAGGTTATAGACCTATACTGCGATTATGTAAGGAAGAAACCTAAGTTTCAATCTAAAAATATGTTGAAATGTATAATCTGTAATTGACTGCATTTGTTTCCTTTGATAATATTGATTATTAATTATTGCATAGTAAACTAGGGATCTGCCGGATTGACTATTTTCAAAACGGCCAGGCCGGAGCCGGAGCCGGATTTGTAAAAAAAATCCGGCCGGAATTCCGGCCAAAGCCGGATTTTTAATATATTACCACTTTTTTCTTGAATCAGCTATATGGTACCTTTATGCATCAACAGAACTGGAGGGAGGGAGGGAGGGTACCACGTCATTTGGTCCTTTGGGCGTTAGGTCCTGCGTCGATAGATAACGTGCTGGATCATGATCAGCAAGTTCATGATACTAGGTCAGGATAGGAATTTGACTTTATTAATATTACAGTATGAATTCAGAAGAAGATAAGTATGTCAATTATCCCAACTAAACGGGACGAGAAGAGCGTTTCCTACTTTACAAATACTTGTACATATATTTAGTATCACCAGCGTCTTCTAATTATTCCGAGCGAATATTTGTAGAGGTTGGTAATGTATTTGATGAGAAACGCTCTCGTCTACTTCCGGATCGTGGAGAGAAACTAATATTTTTGTACCATAAACTACGCCGATTTGACATTTGATATAATGGATTGATTTTATCAATAAATAGAAATTGAAAAATAGAACGAAGTAATACAGTAGCTGTAGTATTTTTATACTCTCTGGGATATTCCAGATTATAATGTATTTATTAAATATAATAAAATAGCCTCGCATAGATGCATAACCATGCAAAATTTGAACGCCCATATCTCAGCTATTTTTCAACGAAATTCAAATTGCGTTACATATTTGGAATCCTTGTACGGTCAGCTTTCTATCAGTACCAACAAATCACTATAAGGTTTAAGAATAACTGCGGTGTAACTGGTGTAATATCGCTGGAGACACTTTTTTAAACGCTTGTAGCTAAAGATTGAAAGCAAAAATAAAAATTCTGGCTCACCCAGTCAGTGGTCGGGAGGTGAAACTATCTCTTTTTCAAATTTCATGCAATCTCATTAAGATTTGTAGAAAAATTAGGGGGGGGGGGGGGGGGGCGTGTCACTGAATTACGACACTATATTCTGGGACATGGTGTATATCAGTATATTGCCGAAATATTGCGCTTTGAATTTATCATTATACTAACAAATTAAAAGTATCTAAAACTAAAGCTCATGAATTAACCAGTCATCGCCCGCGTATGGCATTTGGTTCGGTGGTGGGGTGGGTTGGAATGGTTCGGCCGCGAAGGGGATGTTCTAGTGGTGGGTTGGGTAGGAATGATTCGGCCGCGAAGGGGTGGTTCGGTGGTGGGTTGGGTAGGAATGATTCGGCCGCGAAGGGGTTGTTCGGTGGTGGGTTGGGTAGGAATGATTCGGCCGCGAAGGGGTTGTTCGGTGGTGGGTTGGTAAGAAAAAGTTCGGCTGCGATGGGGTGGTTCACCCCACCAACATGCCAGTCGGGATCACCACCCCCTCCCAATGCAGCTGGACCTTTGACTGGGTGATCGGCGGCCGGAAGGACGGCCATTGCCTGCTTGTCAGACCCCGAACATAACATGGTGTAGGTAGCGAGCCAGGCGTTGGTTAACAACATCGTTATGAAGTAATGGAATATGTTCCACAAAACCATTCATTGCTTCTTTTGCTGCTATTATAGCATTGTTTAATAACAGTCTCTCTTACAGTTTGCCGTGGCACCTAAATATTCAATTATTCAATATAATTCTATTTAGATTGTAATATACTCTACGAACAATTACATTTTGTTACGTTCAAATTTTTTATACTAGCTAGTTTTTGCTCTATTGCGTTTGGTACACACCTATTTCAATTTTTTTCAAAGTTTAATTTTTATTACATTGTACTATTTATTATAGTTAATTGTAGCTTAGATACTCGATTATTTTTTATTCTAGAATATTATTTTCTTACTTGTTTATGATTTTCTGTTTTTCCTGAGCTACCTCTTTTTTTATTATTTTTTCATTATGGCTTTATCAAGGCCCTTTGACTGTCAGGGTTTTGAAGATTCATGCACGTTTGAGTGTATGGTTTTTATAAGAGAATCTCAGATTTATGCTGCATTGACTTCTGACATTTCGTTGTGGTGGAATAGACATGGTCTTGGGCTCAATGATGATCCTACTTGTTCCCACTGTCATTCTGTCATGAAGCTCTCTACTCGACAAAAATTGTCTACATTCATGCTATCTTTGTATAAATTTTTTATACTAGCTAGTTTTTGTTACTTTTTTTAATGTTCTACAACATATTATCTATTCATTTAATATAGAAATTATTTTGTTCTAGAACAAATACTTTAAGATCATTTTATTATATAAAAAAAAATTGCTATAATGGCACGGCAAAGTGTAACCTGTTATTATTAATGTATGCACGACGGTCGGCGATATGTTGGTGCCCCATTTTCCAGCTGGCGTATTCGAACATGATTGTGTAGTTTATAATTTATTATTGGTGTTATGGGTGAATGAATGATTTAATATTATTATAACATTTTGTTTTTATTTATGTTATCATAAATGAGAGTGTATGTGTTGATTTTAACTGGTGACCTCCGGGTTGGAAGTCTGACGCTCTAACTATTCAGCTAGCGGCTCAGGTAAAAGATAGACCTGAAAGTACTATCTGATTGATACCTTGTAAGTCCGCAATTTACCTCCTCATGGCCTCCCATCTGTCAATACCATCATGGTAATCGATCATAAACTCGCGAAGTTGTACTGTATATGTTGTCGTCTGGATACTCCCATGCTGTAAAACATTATTACATTACATTTTTCGGACTTCATCTGTACGTAAACACCATAGAATAAAATTGATAATGATTCCCTATGTAAGACCAAGACAATAGATTTGCCGTAACGCGACAATTATCCGTAACGCGACTTTTAGAGTAGCCGTAACGCGACTTTGAATGTCGCGTTACGGCTACTCCCACAAAAAATCAGCCGTATCGCGACGACACCTAGTAAATGGAAGAATCTGATATCTTTTAGTAGTTCAGCGCCCCTTACTGTTCATTGTGGAATTTGTTATCGCTATGTGAATTCTTCATTCTTCACCAAACACTACCGGTTTCGGTTAGAACGGCGTTTCGCTTTCATCCCAGCCACTTTGGTGGTGCATCCGCACGTGAATGAACGTTGGTCGATGTAGTTTATATATGTATAGAGCACGATCGACGCTAATGAAAAGGGACTGCGGCGTCGAGAGGTAGTTAGAGCATTGGGTGACATTATAGGAGTCACTAATGGCCACCATCCAAATGGTACTACGAGTTTCAATCTCAGGGGATGAAGCTCTGTAACTCTCGAACAGAAGAAGCTCTCAAGACATCCTCCCAAGGGTGTCCATTAAACAACTTCCTACAAGCAGACGTAACGAGTCATTAAAATCCTTTCTTCTCAAACTGTACATTTGATATTTCGTAGAAAAAAGGGTATCATTTACAAAGGCATTAAATTCGAAATAAGTCGAAAGATAATTTCGAAATATTGTATGTAATTGTTTTGAATTCGCGCGACGCTAGAATATTTCTCATTTTTATTCAAAGGAGATTGAGAGAATTCGATTTGAATTAATTTTGTTTCTTCTTATTATATTTTTCTTTCCCTCAACATCTTTTATTCTAGTACATAATAAAAGATCAAACATTAGCTAAATTTTGAATTGGTATCAGCAAAATCCAAGAGTATTTCAGTATCTATACATTGATTGACGGAAGACAAATAATAATTGTTTTAATTCCACGTCACTTTCTCGAACTATTGCATGAAATAGTAACATATCACAGATCACATATCGCTCAACTTCCAAAATGGGAAGCGTCCCCCCGCCACATCGGCAAACTAAACAATAATCATGTATGTATCACTGAAGGTGTGAGGCCTAAGACTTCACGCGATCACGCGTTACTCATAGGAGGCACCCCATACTGTGACTTTTACGTTTAATAGCTAACATCGATAAATCGACATTAAAGTTAATCCTGTTTAGGTACTGTTTGAGGGTGGGCGTTCGCCGATACCCAGGTAAGTAATGCCTATTAAAAGACATTGCAACCAGCTTTTATTTATGCAATGCCATATTGTGGGTTCAGAGGACAGTGTGTGGATGCGATCCCGCCTAGCCCGCATTACCGGTAATGGCGATTCACAATTAATCCAGTTACCCGAGACCTTGGCTATAAGAAAGACCAATTGGTCCCGTATGGCTTTGATTGCCCTACTGGGCCTTATTTCCATCCACTACCTAAATCTCATCTCCACTCGAAACCTGCATCTCCCCCCTCCGCTTAAGAGTTTGTTGCCTTCTTGCCGCTACGAGTTATGTAGCTAAATCTCGGAGCTTTCATATGGGGGTTGTGTGAGTCAACCGGACTGAAGCACTCAAGCGTGATTGAACGCCATTGCGGCTAACCTAGTTCCATCGTTGTTGAGTGGCACGCGAATTACACTGCGTTGGCCGTCCTTTTGAAAAGGAATCGCAAATGTAATCAGGGAAACTATGCACTAAAGCAGTACTACTCCCTTCAGTCTCCAGTCAAGCAAAAGTGACATTTGGAGGAAAACGCAAAACGTATTTTAGATATAGGGACAGGCCGGTCCATTCGAGAAATTAGCTGGATTTAGGTCATCGAATGAATTAGTTGCTAAATGTCTCGCAATATTAGAATATACTTCAGTTTCAATTCACAATTCAAGAAATTACATTCTCAATTTTCTCTCTCTCTCTCTCTCTCTCTCTCTCTCTCTCTCTGAAGAAGCGCCATCAGCTCAGCTAGTAGTGTCTGGTAAACCGTATAAAAATAATTTAACTTCAGGTTGGATATTAAACTATTTCTGCAGAACATTGTGTTGCGATTGTGTTGAAACCTGGTTGTTGTTGTGTTACCTGTAACTACATAATTTTTTTAATGATTTAAAACCAAGTGCCATTCCACCACCAGCATACACTGCACCTGTGCAATACTGTATATATTTGCCCAAAATGTACTAGTGTTATGTTCCAGCTCCCACCCCTTGCATTCGATTAAACAATATGATGGTACAAATACACCCAGGCATTGCAACGTAGGGCTGCTACAAACTTTTACAGGAGGGACAATTCTAGACGAACGTCAATGCCATTTTCGTTTGTTAATAGGGTCAGGGTTATGATTTTCAGGTGCCCAAATGAAGACGTGGTCAATTTAAGGAGAAGTTCGTGATTTTTCCATATGACAAGACCCGTGGAGAGTTGCGAGTATCGCCTACCATAGCTTGACCGGAATCTCGGCATGAGTTTTAGTGGGTATTCAATTCGAGTATATGAATATGATACCGGTCGAATCAAACAGAATAGCTGCCTTTTTTCATGATCATACAAGAAATGTTACATATCAGTTGTTCAGCGAGACCTTCTAACAAATTATACTTTGTAGCCGCACCCACATCCTAAATAAAGATAACTAAATTTTGGATGGAATAAAATGCGTTGCCCAAATCTCTGAATTATTGACGATTCTGTCTCTATGACTTTCGAAAACCAAACGCAGCGATTAAGACAATTTGCTCAAAATAAAAAAAACAACATTAGTGCCAAGGGCAAACTCCAGTTATGGTTTGGATTAGGTATCAACATTATTAGTTTTAACCGGTAAGGTATTATAGTCTGTGGTGATTTTGTGTCCGAGATTATTACTAGTAACGCTCAAAGTATTTGTTTACTAATGATAGATAGCTGGCTATAAGATACCTGATTAAATTATGTGCGTCCAACGCTGCGATAATGAAATACAAATACAATAACAGTTTCCTAAGTAGCTCGGCCATTACTAATATTATTAATCATGCCATACTGAATTATAAAATTCATAACCGAAATTAATTTATCATCAGCCAAAGTAAACTCAGCTTCGATTAAAGGATACTTCATCCATTATGCATTAAACACCATGAAAAAATAATGTCCAACAAGAAATTGCTTTTATGCCGTTGTTGGCATACACGGGTCACCCCTTGGGATTAAACCCAACATGCCGGCTCTCAATTTACCTGCATAGAGTGATGCAAGCATTCTCTCTACTTTGCCTTGTTTATCTTACTATGGCCTGTGAGGCCGAATGCAGTTGTAGTGTGTGACGCTAATTAAACGATTTCACGGTACAACTAGATGTGTCAAAAAACTACAACGTCAAAATCTGACTCCTATTAATGTTTTATCTGATGTCAAATTGTATTCTTAATAACAGCGTTTTTGTTGGGAGGTTTTGGTACTTGATTAGTTAAACGAGCTTTAATTAAAGTAGGCAAACATTAATATAAGAAATACTTATTTATGTCACCCCCATGTAATTATTTTAGGAGTTTCCCGTAAAAAAGTAGATTGTCATGGGAGTCAACCTACTACCGAATCTGTGTTCTCTAGAATTATATGATCCATATGTCTTATCAATGATAAATCCAGCAATGAGAATCTTATAACAATGTTTACTAACACCAGTAAATGACTTGAAGAGAAATGTGGTAGAAAGTTGGAGGATGTGAATAGGAAAGAACTCCAGGTTTTATCTATCTGCTGTATAATCGGCCTGCTGTATTGAAGCCGCACATTGAGATGCTAAGCCAGATTAACAAAATCATTTTGTCTTTGTCACCACCATGCAATCCACAACTATGGCAAGCCCAATGCAGCGTGCATTAAGAATGCTACATATGTCTGCTTATCAACAAAGTTGCACCGCGACAACTCCCTAGATTTTATAGAACTAACATGACACTAAACATAACCAAAACAATAAACGCATAATTAACTGTCAGGTTGCAGGAACTAACTGAGCAATTTGGCACATAAAATAAAATCTTCGTATTTAAAAAATTTAATTTAAACCGATAAGATAAACTAGGGTGTCATCACAGGGGTGAATATGGCATTCCAAATGAACAAGGTCTTTATACAAAACACAGTAACAAAACAATTTATATTTAACAATCAATAATACAAATGTCGTCTCCTATACTACATACTAAAAGAGTTTGGCATAACAAATAATATTACACGAAGTTTTGCACCAAATTGAAACACACGTGTTTCTTCCAATAATACCAAGAACAGATATTTCCTATCATAAAGTTATTGCACAAATTTTCATACTGCACATTGCACAATATAGACAACGTATATACATTCATTTGAATATGATACACAATACAATACAATAGTATAGATAGACTATGACTGGTAATAAAATATACTGAAATCTAAATCAGTCACAATAATAAAAAGTTGTTACGAAGTATGTGAAGTTCACAACTGCTAGGCCAACGCTGTGCCCGCCAATGATATCGGTGAACCATGGCTTATACTAAATAAGTGGCTCTCCCCATAATTACTATACATTATTAAATAAACAGGAGTTGATCATGTACATGTGTGGGCCTGTTAAATTGGATTATCTGTGAGATACTTCGGACACTGTTTCATGTTTTACAATTATAAATTATTACTGTAATATAAAACGCAACTCAATGTTCAATTGCGTAACAGTCATGACAGGGCTATCATAATATAAACATTCAAGTTTGTCACGAATACGAAAATAAATATAAAATACTTATCAATAAACAAATTCATTGATTATATTGTTAGAAAACGTGAACAGTATTATGGCCCGCATAGCCAGTTTCTAGTAGATACCAACCAGAAGGAGTTTGGAATTTACAAAGATCCTGCAAATATTTCATACAACAACGTTTAAGTAAAGAGATTATTAAAATTAATTAAACCGCATTAAAAAAAAGTACGTATCAACGGTGTCGACAGAATCACAATCTCCGAGATATCGACTTTATTCGAGTTTTAAGACTCCCCACATAAACATTAGAGAACTCCCCCTATCTGGCAGGAATGACAGTGGATGGTAGATAACCTTGGTTAGAACATGCGGACATAGAATACGGTGCCATCAGAGAATTACTGTAGCTCTGGGGTGAGAGCGACCCTCCTAAAACAAAGTCAAGAAATTATGCATTTTTGAATCATGTTAATACATAGAGAGATAGGCGAAGAATTATTATTTATTCAACATAAATTATTATTATTATTATTTCCCATGTTAGTAACTATTTATATATTACAGAGTGGTTTGTGTATAATTTAATTGTAATTATTATTACCTAGTTGTATATTATTTATAAGTAATTATTATTACCTAGTGGTGTATTATTTATAAGTAATTATTATTACCTAGTTGTGTATTATTTATAAGTAATTATTATTACCTAGTGGTGTATTATTTACAAGTAATTATTATTACCTAGTTGAATATTATTTATAAGTAATTATTATTACCTAGTTGTGTATTATTTATAAGTAATTATTATTACCTAGTTGAATATTATTTATAAGTAATTACTATTACCTAGTTGTGTATTATTTATAAGAAATTATTATTACCTAGTGGTGTATTATTTATAAGTAATTATTATTACCTAGTTGAATATTATTTATAAGTAATTATTATTACCTAGTTGTGTATTATTTATAAGTAATTATTATTACCTAGTTGAATATTATTTATAAGTAATTATTATTATCTAGTGGTGTATTATTTATAAGTAATCATTATTACCTAGTTGTGTATTATTGGGAGTCCCAGGTAACGGACTTTGGGGACGAACAGGAGCAAAAGCTGACCGCTGCTTCACTGCGTTTATCATGTTAGCCGGGGAGAATGAAAATATACCGGGAGTGTGGCTGGGTGGGGCCGGTTTCGCATAAGCATCCAGTCCGTAGTTGGAAACATTCCGTGTGAAACCTGAGAGCAGAAATTGTAATTCAAAGTTAGCATTATTGTACGTGAATCTATCAGTAGGTGAGTCTATACGATTATAGTAGGTGAACCTACCATTATTATATGTAAACCTATCATTACCATAGGCGAAACTTCCATAATTTTAGTTAATTTAATACTAGGTGGCCCTATTATCTTTGCCAACGAACTCACCGTTATTACTACTGGTCGCCATGCCGTAGTTTTGGTGCGAAGAGCAGTTGTTATCGGTGAAGGGATGGTGGTGGTAGCTGACCATAGGTGGGTTGGGGTTGGACATGGTGGGTGAGTGAGGCAGGGGGAGGGAGAGCGAGTTGTGCTGACTACGGGACATGCTGTAAAGGGCTTCCGCCAAATCTGCCGCTCGGTTGAGTACGATCTCCTAAAAAAATAAGTAATATCGTAAACATTTGATCAGATCATTGATCAGAATATCTCAACCGATCACAAATGATGGTTCAGCTTTCACCAATTATAGTAGCCTACATACTGTTCTTATAATCTGTGGAGATCGAATTCCATTAAAAAAAATTTATATATGGAAAAATATAGCGTAATAAATTTAATAGCAATGCTATAAGAAGTGAATTCAAGACAAATAGAAAACAAATTGATTATTAATAACTATTTTGGTTACAAACCTTTGGCAACCTGTCTGGGTCTCCAGGGTGGCGCGGTACTAGTTTGGAGAGTCGCTGAATGCCGTAATCAATAGTGGGTTCCGTCAACGCTGGAATAAATATAAGAAATTGTTTGTCTCCGTACGAAGTATAACCACTCGGGAATTTATCGTTACGGTTAGTCAATAAGTTTAACAACAACGCGGGTAAAATTAATGAATTCAAATTTCAACTTTAGAAAACGGATTTTAATTTTGTTGACGTAAAACTAGAAAAAAAGTAACTTCCCACGAGAAATCAATTACAGTAAAACGGAGCTGCGCAGTTTGAGAAAACATAAACTTTAACTGGAGGCGTTTCGAGTGTTCGAGCCGTCGATATACAAACGATTGGAGGAGAGGTCCACGCTAATGAAAAGAGTTCACATCGAACAGTAACGGGAACAATGGAGGGTAAACTTACAAGAGGCCAACGGCCCGCCCAGAGGGTTGAAGGACATGCAGAGGGGGACTGAATCTCAATCAGGGGTATTGTAAGATGAGTAGATAAAATGGCCTATCATTAACAGGTCTCAATGGCTTTTACCGTGAAGCGACCGGGAATACGGGCAACACGAGCGGACACCCGACACCACCTAATTTAAACACTTCAAGCATTTCGTATCTCGTGTGTGTGTGTGTGTGCACCTCGGCCACGCGTACTACCTCGCTTCTCGCTAACATCCGCAGCGCTCACCGGCGGAATGCCGCCCCCATCTCGTGGGATGTGTAATCGTTTGATCCATAAAGGATGAATTATCGAGAAATAATCAGCCAAAAAACAACAAAGTTAACAACCGTAGAAACTAAATGCTCATTAGCGGATTGTCTACAGATTGTTCACTTCCTTTGTAGTTCGTTTTAAGGACTACCACCTGAATCGCGACTGCCATAATGATACCCACCAATTCAAACTCTACCTGGACTCCTTGGTTCATTGTAAAATGAGAAGATAGCTGAAATATTATAATTTCTAAAATTTATAATAAATTAACATTTTTCTGTGTCAACATTTAAACAAAACCACTCGATATTATACAAGGCCTGCAACTTTTTTCACGAAAGCTTTCTTCAGTAACATACATATTTCTAAAGAAAAGTAGATTAAAATATTAAGTATATTAAACAATATTATCTCAGTGTAAGTCGAGCCAGAACTTACATATATAAACATAACGTCCAGGCGCCCCTTTGCAGAACTGTCGGGATTTGTAAGATAACGTAAGCTCCACCACCCCTGGTATTTGTCGCGGTGGCGTTTGAACTTTGAGAGCGTGAGGTGTTATGAGCTAGAAAAGAATGATTTGAAATTGAATTCAAATTTCATGTTGGGAAACATTTAAATAACAACAGTAATGAAACTCTAACAATCTAATAGACCTTTCGTAAATTGTAATATTTGAAAGTAATAAGTTATTGAAGATTTAAGAAAATTTCCTGCAACAGAATATTTTATGTTATTTTTCTTTTGAATTTATTAAAAGTAAATTGTTGATTAATAGTCCTTATGATTACAGGGGCAGCGTATATACCGTTACGTCATATTCATCTTATTTGCTCTGCTACTGTGGACTTATTTCTCATTCAGCAATGTATTAAAATAAATTAAATTAAAATTAAATGACAATAACTTCCATCTCACCTCACTCCAGACAAGCATCGTCCCGAATACAACTTGCAACCCCTCGAAGAAGTTGTCCCCGATTATGATCAAGGGACTTCCCCCAGTAGTCCAACCCTCGCTGGGAGATATCGCTTTAATTACCGGCGTCGCTTCCAGCGGATCCGGCCGTCGCAAACGACGCCCATGTTTCGAATTGTTGTGGACAAACATGTTCTCTATAATAAATGAGGGAGAAACATACTGTTGTAGAATACAATAACTTACACCACAGATGCGTTGAAGGATCACAGTGTCGCTTTATAATACATTTTAATGAAATAAATATTGATTTTCGTAACATTTCTTAATAGCATCATTTATGCGGCAATGTGGAGCGGACTCACATGTTACAAGTTTTTCGTGGTTCATGTTTGTATGGAAAAACAGAGTAGCAATCATAAGTAAAAGTTACAATGGTATAAGTATTAAATATATGTTTAATACAGAAAAATAAGGTACTGTAAGTATATAAATATATTTTTTTACTTAAATTAAAGAAAATCTTTTGTTTGAAAAATGCAGACATACCTGAAACACCGAGGATGTGGCCCTTTATTACGTCCGACGTGGTGACCAAGACTATCTGGAATCTACGCATATCACGGGGGTTACCGGCGTTTTTTAAACAATTTTGATTGCACTTCAGGAAAAACTTCAGAAAATACCTGTAAAAGTAATGGAAACAACCAGCGTTATTGATTGATCGTAGAAAGCTAAAACTATCGATGCGAACCCATACCGGGCGGAACCAATCGCAAACCAAATCAAGTTTACAAGTGTAAATTTCAAGTGTCAACTCTTTTTCTTAGATCGTTTGTTCGATTCCCGCACCGGGGGCAATGGAGTTTTCGATTCGGGACGAATGTGTTAGTCCCTTTAAATGGAATAACCAAGACGCATGGTTGCTCTGCATCTCTGCAATTGTAACTAAATTAGTACCAGTTCCCATAGTAGTATGATAGTTCTGGAGGGACCGCCGCACTACTGGAAAGAAGTCGTCAAACTTTGTGCGTAATCCAAAGAAGGCCTAACAGGCCGGACGAAAACTTGAAATTTATTTTACTTTTTGACATTACTTCAACAAGAAAAGTACATTTGCAAAAGAGAACACAGTATTAGTATTATACAAGCAGAAGACGAATATTCAACTATCCACGACTCCAACATAGCTCGAATATATTAAAAATGAATTTGTGAAAGGCTGAAACGAAAAACAATCTATCATATCTGCATATGTCATGAGTTTGACTTTGTTGTGCGGAGTTTAGTCAATGGCTTGGTTGGATGATGACCTTAATGTTCATATCTCTGGGGATCAACAAAACTGTCCTTTACCGGCTGTAAACCTTGTGTTTATTAAGTGCGGATGGGAAGAGCAAAGAACTTAATTAGAGAAATGCCATCCGACCCGATTGTCCTCAAAGATAATTTTAATTATTCAAGTCCTAAAGCGATGAGCTACAACCATAGAGGAGAACATGACATTACTATGACATAGATAGATTAGTTATCCCCTCAAACTATTCGTGGTCTCAGCGGTGGACATATGGGCTGGATTACAATTCCGCATAGTTGATTAGCCGGGCTAGCAATTACTCTGGTTTATTGGGCCTATTGTGGCCCTAATACTTCGTGGGCGCACATTCCAGCGGGTAAATAAGTGAGTGACGTCATAACTTCAAGTCATCGACGTAATTAAATTTATCTATAAAACATCACAAATACGATGTCATAAAATTTTAGTTAGTTCGTGGTAAGAATTTGATTATACGTTATAATTATGATGGCACTAATGAATGGGTCTCATCAGGTTTATTATGGCGATGGCATTGTGAGCTACTCAAGGGGTAATATAAACTTCTAAATATTGTTACTGCGGTACATGTTCGATTACCATGTACATGTACCTGTACATGTTCGAATATATACATGTTTATGTTCGATTCAGGTTTGTATGGCAACTTGAGTATATGATGGGTATAACAAAAACTTAATATGTCAGTCGATAAAATTATTTCGAAGTTGTGATTATAAATAATCATTCAACGATTTCCCTCTCTTCCAACTATTATCGATAAATGAATTAACTGTAAAAGTTAAATCTTCTACTCAAAAGTAACCGACGGGAAGATAAACTCCAACGACTACAGTTTTACCTGTTTGACTCTTGATAAAACTGTTGGGAACTAACTATCCCAAGTTATCGGATCTACCGTTTAACCCCGAGCATATAAATATGGCGCGGTACTATTATCACATTAACATAAATCTCCACCTCAATCGATGCTCGATTTCCCTTTCCATTATAAGGAATAATGCGGTTGCTCGCTCTAAACCGTATTCCCTCTGGGTGTCTGCTGTCATTTCTCACATTTCTCCCTCGAGGCTGGTTTACACCAAATGCACACTTGACATCGCAGATTCATAAAACACAAAGAATAAAGGAAACGCAAATCGGTGAAAACCGACTTAAATCTGGATCTTGGAGAAGAAGCTAGCCGCGAAATTTCGCAATTTAGTTACTCTCATTTTTAGCTGATAGGTTGGACTCTATCACGGGGCGAATAGCGGACGGGCTGAATGATATTGCCTGCGCCACTATTAACGGTAAAACCTTTCATTCAGAGGTTATCATCCACGGAAACTTAATTACTCTAAGGGCCAAGGTGATTGCAGGATGGCAGTTCGCCACTTGCAGCAGATTGCACGAACCACTGGGCTTAAACAAGCTACTCCCTGAATACCAAACAGCATCCCGTGCCCATTCCGTTCGCGATTCAATTTTATCGGTAAAACTACGTGTTTCGGGTTGGTCCCGGCCAATATTACGTACAACGAGACCGGCTACAGTGGAGTGGATGAGGTTTAAAGGATTTGTGCAGAGTCAGGAAGGGAAAATGTAATGTAAGCTCCGCATCTTAGATTTGGTGTAGGCCTGTTTACTATACCCAAGGCATCCATTACATGGACTTTATGCCATGCGATATTAAACCATTAAATCCATTTACAAATGACGTACAAGGTTTGGAACTAGCCCTGGTTTACACTTACGCATCGCTACATTAGGTTCTTGATAAAACATGTCTGCTCTGCTGTTTAGTAAATTTAATTAGTCTTAAAAAAAGGATAAGACGACCGCAGTTGGATAGGACAGGTAACCTCCATAGGGTGAAAGTCTGAAAAGCTCTTTAACCATTATTGATATGGTTAGATATTTTAACCAAACCACCATCATTCCAGTTCAGATAGGGGGGGGGGGGGGGGGGGGGGGGTTGGGAAACTGGACGCAATAAAAATTCATCCCTCTCCAGGGGAAATTCGACGCAAATAACAGCTGATTACTCTCAAAAATAAAACTGTAACCTGTTCTATAGTGTTTAGTTTATTGTTTTGGTTAAAATAACGTGCCACTGTAACCTGCTCCTTTCCCTAAATTGAGAATTTAACATTGAGGCGGGATATTAATTCGCCAAGGCGGGTTTTGCGTCGAGTTTCCCCCCTGTCTCGTCCAGATAGATATCCACTTTGGTACTTTCCGGAATATCCCTAGACACTTAAAGTCCTTCTAGATTTTAGTGGTTGAGACAGTTGTAATCAGGTGTTACTGTAATTTACGTCGATTGTCCCCTGGATAGCAATGGAATTAGAGAAAGAGCAACCTCCCATCTCCCATCTGAAGCCCGAAAACTTATTTTAATATCCATTCATACTTAGTTTTACTAAAACTCTCAAAAATTGAATAAAATTGACAAAAATTACGAACTTCCGTACCTGTAGTTGTAGTATTGCAGTAATTTGTTATTTCGATTTTGAAAACAACAACTTAACCATAATTATAATTATTGTCGATATTTACCTTCAAAATCGACATAAATATCAACAATAACCTACTTCCCCATTTTAACAATTACAAAAATAAATCCACTTTATATGATGGGGAAAAGCGATAAGTGTACAATTTGGCTGCAGTAGGGTTGTAGGGGGAGATAATGTGGTGGGCCTCATAGTGTCGCGGTTGGAGCAGGTGGCCCATTCACATAGAATGAGGGAGCTGATGGCCGCAGTACCAAGCACACCTGAGCTTTAGCATAAGATCTAGATTGCTTGATGACTAGCCTCGAGGTTCGTCATTCTAAGTTAAAATTCATTCCAATACAGAGAGGCGTTATCGTTGGTGTGTCGCATTCCCGGCCACAAGTATATTCGGTACGGGCTTGCTTGTTTTATTACTTGAATGTATCCGTTCACATTCAGAATATCACATATCCGTTCATATCTTACCTATTTTGTAATTTAGATGCATAATATTAAGCTGCAATATATTGTAAAATCTAAACGCTTTTCGCAAAAATATACACTCAAAACCGACGTGACTGTAAAATCTGGAGGACTACCAAATCTAAAGGTATGCAATTAGACTCCAAGCTCACTTTATTTACATACTATAAAGGACTAAAAGTTAAAAACATCGAACTAAAATAAAAGTGCAGGAGGGAGAGACTATTAGTTGCTTGTTGGTAGACTTGCGTGTTCACCAATGCAATTCATGATCAACATTTATTTTTCATCACATCGATTTAATGCTATATTTCTTAGATTAGACTTACGACTTAGGTTTCGGTTTACATTAGTTGGGATGTGACTTATAACTAACTCTAAACCCAATGGGGCCATTCTGCCATAAGGATTTATCCGACGCAGTCTGATTTTCTGACAGAACTGGTACATGTACTACGGTAACTCTAGGGAAAATTGTACGAATAAGCAGGGGTACAGCCACGATCCTGAAAGTGGGAGGAGGTAAATAACGACACCCCCCCCCCCTTCCAAAAAAAATTGGTTTTACAAATCTTAGAGATATCTTCATGAAATGCAAAACTGAGATGGTTTCACCTTCCTCCTTCTTACAGGGTGAATCAGTATATTATCTTGACACGGGGAAATAAAAAATGTAAAAATCAATTATTTTATTTTTTTATTCTAACCAAAACAATATACGAAATTTAGGGGATATGGAAATACAACTTACACCAATCACGTTGACCTTTTATTGCCAGTGCAGAAACAGTTCACGTTGGTTTAATACCTGATCAGTGTTTATTAAGTTTATTTGACTTTTTAAATTGAATAAAAAAAGTGTAAAAAGTGCCGGGGACATATGACGTGACATGATGCCCCCCTCCCCCCCTTGAGGCTGCGCCACTGCGAATAAGTGGCAAGTCCCAAACAGGAGAGACATAACTTCCGTCAAAAAATCTCGAATCCCCTAGCGTGACGGACAATATGACACGAACGCGCGCAGCTGTGGGATTTAGGTGATGATATGTTTGTGTGGAGAGATGGATTGGGCTTGAGCCTACAACAACGGCAGCCTTAAAATCAACCAGTATACGCAAGGCGCAGTATGAGAGCTAATACCCAAGGGTGTAATACTAGCTGGGGCTGCTTAAATATTCTGTTAACGCCTTCTAAAGCCATAACCAGGCTTCTAATTCCTGTCGAGAATGGTATTTACGGCATTGATTTAGATCTTAAAATGATGATAGAGCACCTGATTTTCATTAGGCCTTTCGTTGGGGCCTGGCTTGTTTTCCCTCGTTAAAAGACTGCGACTGGTCGAGAAAATTATTATGATACTCGTTAACCGTTGCGCATTCAAGCAAAGTGATTGAAAGTGCCTTGTTTGTCCTTTAACTGACTTATACTACAGTAGTAGCTCAGAGGCGCTTCAATACGCTCTCCGCTAATTTCACTAGGAATGTTTTTCGGTATGTAAAGGTAGCGGTTTCTATAGAACAGTGCCGGATTACATTGGTGTCTGCGTCCCGTGTATGCGTGGAGTCTTTTGTCGCTTGTGTTGCGACAAGATACTATTCGAACAAGTAATAGGTGATGTCAAGTGCTTGATATGCGATATGCGTGGCTTCTCCCGTGAAAAAACGTCCCCTACGTGATGTTGGGAATGTGTCCTGTTGGGAACCATGTCAATAGTGACGAGATACACATGCTGTGGCCGGTGGTGGTCTGCTGGGTTGGACTGGTTGGGTGTAAGGAACAGCTCACAGACACGATAGGTTGCGGCAGAGACGAATTTTTCTAACCAAAACAATAAACGAGGTTGTTAACACTCATTTTGAGGGCGAAGATTGCTTGCGGACGAAGTTTGCTGCGTCCCCTGGGACTGCTGTCTTCTGCTGGAGGAGTAACAGTAAAGCAAAAGGGTTGGATGTTTACGGAGTGCTCACCGACACCCTAGGGGGTTAGTATGGCGCCCTCCCTGCCTTGGTAACAGCCAAAAGAGATGAGACTTCGGGTTGCCTCCGGTGTTTCGAGTTTCACACGTTCACTGGCCAATTTACTTTTACTCTTTATGTTAAAAAATCATTACCGTTACTTTGAATAATGTTACTTTTAGGCTACGGAGACCGGAAGACTTACTTCCGGTCTCGGAACAAGGAACAAGTTAATTGACTGCATTAATATGTACTAAACTGTTGCTTATTATTGTTTGCGAGTAGTATTTTCTATAGTACACTACTGTATTTATTTCCCCCGGCAATCTGATTCATTTATTAACGTAACGCAACCAACCTGTCTATAATCACTGGATCAGACGGCGTCTCATTTCGATTGCCACATGACTTTTTCTCACAACAGCGACTGAAAAATAATAGTATTGGGTTTTAAAATATAATAATTTATGTAAAAATAAACACTTAATACAGGATAAAATCGCGCTTTTTTCCGCCAATCCATAATAATTTACCGCAGAGCCTCTTAGGTCTGTTATACATCGAGGGGAAGGGAAGGGGAAGGCTATTGTTTCATTCCGCATTTAAAATGACTCCAGAAGCATGCTAATTTATTGTGACGTGGTTAACTTATGTATAAGCGGAATTAACTTAGTAGGGTAGTAGAAAACAATAATATAATTTTCGGATTAGATATCAGCACTTACCTGCACATGATTTCGTGTGTCAACAAAACTCGTTGCATTTCTGGGTTTTTATCTTGACCTTCATAAACTATGGCCTGTAATTAAATTAATAAACAACATCACATTGACAGAACACATTACCATGCCTGAATAAAATTACAGAGATAAGAGTACATACAGGTATATGTATTAATATAAGTTGGGGGATCATACCCCAACATCCACGGAAATGGGGAATTTGCCACGAAAATAAAAGTTATTTAAAGGTCCAAACGCTCACCCGGCCACGTTTTATAACTGACCTCTCGATATTATCATTCCGAGAACTTTCGTAAAATCGAAAGCACAAAAATGGCAAATAGCCAACATTTAAAAAAAAGTTAAAAATGTATTAAATTCGTCGAATCAAATCGATTATTTAATAGGTTTTTTTTCTGACATGAGATATTTTACGATTATTATCGAACTAGAAGTCACTTACACCAAGCCATTTAGAAGTCATTTTTGCGGTAGGCCGACACTGTTTTGAACCAAAATATCAAATACGGGTTATATAAAAAGGCGATAACGCAATTTAGTCATCTCCATCATTACCTATAAACTCCACGCAGGAGCGGAATCATAGATTTTAATCCGTCCGTTCTGCAATATGTAAGTAAAGTTCAAAATAATCTCTATATTGTGTTTATTAAAAGAAAACTTATGGGTTTAGGAAAAACAAACCTGTTTTGTTTGAGAGTCGATTAGTCTAACGTAAATATATTGTTCTTGACGGATCCCGTTAGCGTATAGTAATTGTAGTCGGTAGTGAATTCCGTTGTTCGTTTTATCGTTCACGGGTTCCTAGAATAATAAAATAACTAATCTAATTAATATGATATATGGAAAAAAAAGTAGGTTCATAGTCGTGTGATGAGATGTTTACAGAAGCTGATATCCACGGAGATGGTGGTGCCGAACCTTGTGTATGTCGTTTACACGGTTTTCATTGAACGGTTCATATATGCCTTAAGCCGACAACGCCACTATCTACATTGTGGAGTGGTGAATTCCTTTGATTCTCGCTGGGAGGTCCTGGGTTCGATCCCGTGAACGAGCCATTTTCGTAGGTAAGTGGTACCCCAATCCAGGGATATGGGGACATGCTTGTGCTGGGGGAGTAAAAAAGTCGCCCGCATGCGAGGAAAACCAGATTTTCATTTTTCGGTCGAAATTTTTGATTTTTATATAATTTAGAATTTGTATTTTGCCTCGTATTTTTATGTATATTGCCTTCGATGTTTCGTATTTCACGTTAAAACATCGCTAATGACTTTTATTTTTATAGTGATGAGAACAAAAATGAAGGAAATTAATCGTTAAATATCCTTACCGTATCCTTTTCCACAAAGTCGACGAATGCGGTTCTTTCGATCTCGACTGGTTGTCCAGCTCTGTCGTAAAGCGCTAATACAAAGTGAAAGAAGTTGCTCTTTCGTAGGTTGTTTGGCGGTTGTTTCTCGAAATTCACGCGAGAAAGTTGACACATACTGGAAAATATATAAAATAAATGTAATTAATGAATGGTTGTTTGTTTGTGCAGTCAAGACCTTTGTTACATACATTGGCAAGTACCTTTTTGACTTTGGGGAAAAAAGTGTTCGTATACTTTCGGTTTCGGGACAGATTCAGCTTATAATTAGTACCAACTAGTTTATTATAAAGGTTGGACGGATCCAAGATGGATGTCCTTACTTCTCACACGTGTTTGTTTGTATGTTTGTGTGTTTGTTTGTACACACAACTTCTTGCACTTAATGTTGAAGGAATTGGATGAAACTTTGATGATAGGTTCATTATTGGACCTAGTTGTGTATGCAAGGGACCTGTTGGTTGCCTAGCAACAGTAAATTAATTCTAGAATGACCGATCATAATCGTAGAATTCACTCAATCAAAATTCTGTTTACACCCCAAAGCATCTATTGGATATTTCGCTTTATTTCGTGAAGAATACCAGAATTTCTGCCGTTATATTTGACTTTGCAGTTACCCCCATGTGAAGAATACCAGGTTTTCGCCGAAAATACAGGTTACAGAAGGACTGAATCTAACCAAAACAATCCCATCATAGTAGACATGTACCGAACAACAAGAGTCCCACAAGAAATGAAAACAAATAAGTTGGTGCCAGTTCCCAAGAAGGGCAACCTAACACTCTATGGTTCTTTTCGGGGAATCTCATTGATCTCGATTGCTGCAAAGCTATACAATAGGATTCTATTAAATCGCATCAGGGATCCCATTGAGAGACTGCTCCGTGGAAATCAGAATGGGTTCCGTAAAGGTCGTGGGACCATGGAGCCCATTTTGGCACTTAGAAGGATAATTGAAGAATTATCAAAAAAGAAAGACAGGCATCTGGCTGTTATCTTTGTTGACTTCTTCAAGGCCTTTGATTCAGTCTCTCGCTCACGTATGTTCAGCATACTTTCATTATATGGGATTCCTGATGAAATTATTGCAGCAATCAGATCAGTATACGATGGTTCGACAACATTTGTGTCTACTGTTGACGGTGACACAGAACCATTTGAAGTGTTATGGGGCGTCCTCCAAGGAGACACACTTGCACCATTCTTGTTCATTATTGTGGTTGACTATGTTCTACGCATGTCCTTAGATCATCATAATGATGATGGGGTGATGATAACTCCACCTACTGGCTCCAGAAGTCGAGGAAATCCTCCCAAGTACCTAACTGATCTAGACTTTGCTGATGACTTAGGAGTACTCTCAGAATCATTAGAGGGAGCCCAACGGCTCCTCAGCTCATTAGAACATGCTGCTTCTAGTGTTGGTCTTTTTATTAACTCCAGAAAGACCAAAATTCTGACCGTTAACTTTGAAAGTCCTCAGCAAGTCTCTGATCGGATGAGCATAAGCTCAAAGGATGGTATGCTTGAACATGTGGACGACTTCTGTTGTTCTGTTACCTGGGATCATGGATCCGGAAGTCAGGTGAGGACCTTCGAATACGTAAGGGAAAGGCATGGACAGCCTTGAATAGGCTTTCCAGGATTTGGAAATCACCGAGAATTAATCGGAAACTTAAGGTCCGATTATTTAGAGCAGCAGTAGTTCCAGTACTCCTCTACGGGAGTCCATGCTGGGCTCTAACTGCTGAGGACACCAAATCTCTGGATGGCACATTCACAAGAATGCTACGCCGGGTTCATTGTGTCAAGTACAATGCACACATCTCCAACCAGACACTATATAACATTGGAGGTGTCTCATTGGTTCCCCCAAGCTTGACACTAGAACAAAATCGCCTCCGCTTTGCAGGACATTGCTTTCGCCGTGAGGACCAGCCAGTGCATAATCTTGTACTTTGGCAGCCTCATGGAGTGAATAAGCATGGTGGACAGCCCATGACTTTCTTGAGACGCATCTTAAAGGACACTGGCCTTAAAGATGCGGATGATCTAGCAAATGTCATGGGTGATAGGGAGTTGTGGCGGTGCAATTTTGTTGACAAGCCGGCACAGATTCTTAAAAATGCAGCTGCAATGCAGCATGCCGATCCTAGTAGTAGTAGTAGTAGTAAAACAATAAACGAATTAGTATATGTACAGGTTATAAGACAGAAATAAGCGCTATAAAACACTTAATTAAGGATAAATTTAAAAAAAAGTCTTCATATATAAAATGCATAATTCATATATAAAAAGTCGACCGAAAAGTGAAATCCTGGTATTCTTCACATGGGCGGTTTTTTTTTTACATACAATATACTGTGTACTTCGCTCAATGTTTCGTTTTGCGAATTTCGTTATTAGGCTGCCCTGCATAGGCACGTAAATTATGACAATAACATTATTGATTGATAGCAATGGATCCTCTCACTAACCTTGCATCTTGCTGCACCATTTGTGGCTGTAGCCATGCCCTTTGTGGGACTCACTAACCTTGGATCTTGCTGCACCATTTGTGGCTGTAGCCATGCCCTTGTGGGACTCACGAACCTTGGATCTTGCTGCACCAGTTGTGGCTGTAGCCATGCCCTTGTGGGACTCACTAACCTTGGATCTTGCTGCACCATTTGTGGCTGTAGCCATGCCCTTGTGGGACTCACTAACCTTGGATCTTGCTGCACCATTTGTGGCTGTAGCCATGCCCTTGTGGGACTCACTAACCTTGGATCTTGCTGCACCATTTGTGGCTGTAGCCATGCCCTTGTGGGACTCACCAACCTTGGATCTTGCTGCACCATCGGTGGCGGTAGCCATGCTCTTGTGGGACTCATGTGTGAGATGCTTCCTAGCGGTTCCTCTTTTAAATTTCCACGTGAGAGCGCGTCATGCAGACCAAACATTATATCTCCCTAAGTTACTGCGACCGACACTACAGCCTTCGAAGGTAAGTAAACAGTATCACAAACCGTAATAGGATAGAAGAAACAATTGTATAATTAAAACAATCAATTAAGCATGTCTATAAACAATATGTAACAAGATAAAATAGCCTAGAAATTAGTAGAAATACACAATATACCCACTATTGGGGGCCTATATTAGGCATTGGTTGCTTGAAATTTGAAGTTCTCGTTAAGAAAATAATACAAAAACATATTACTATGTTCAACTTTTTTATCATCAAGAATACAAATTTCATAAAATAATTTAACACAAAATTCAGAATTATAAAACAACCCAAAACAATTCAACGAAATCAAATAAACGGCGTTGAACATTCATATCGAGAATTAGTGTCAAAAATTACAAATAATGCTTGACTGAGTCAAAATCCCAAAAGATTAACGCCACCTTATTGTTACCGTTTTATAAATAAATACTTGTGAGCCACCTGAGTAAATAATGGACCTTTGGGACGCAGAACGGGCTATTTTGTTTCAGAGGGAGTTAACAAGATTTATTGTTGCACAAGTATGGCCGAGTTTGTTAGAGATAATGAATATAGTGCGTTGATGCGAGACGCTACCTCGCTGAATGTCCAAGGGACCGAGACCCAAACGCCAACAGCCGCCTAGAAACATGATTTATTTTAATGCAAAGTATAGGTTTCTCTCCCGGGGAAGGGGATTATTTATGCCACGCTCCTCTGGGCCGTATCACGTCTCACCATCGTGATTGGACGCTGATAATGCAATCTCCCCAGTGAATCAACCAATTGGAACCAACCACATTGTTATACCTTGTAAATACTGACAAGGTTGAAGTTGAATAAGGGTTCGTCAAGTCAGAACAGCCTATGTACGGTGCACGCACAGTATGTGACACGCCTCCATCGATGCGAGAAGCTAGAGTGAGAGAGATGGAGTTCTGAACTAAACTACTGATATATTTTTCTATTATATTTTTATACATGGTGGTCAGGTGACCGGCCTGTTAAAAATTAGGACGAAATTAAAATTCCATTGTTTCAACTAGTTGCGGATACATCCCGCAACATCGCCGCATATTGTAGCGTAAATCCTAGGATGGTTTGTGCTTCCCAAATCCCAAACATGATTCAATTTTCAATTAGGTTTCAGGTCAGGGTTAATTTGAGCTTTTTACCATGTTTTTAAATATGTGAAAAGTGTGATGTGAAGAATACAAGGTCTTCACGTTTCGGTCGACTTTTGAATTTGCATTTTTCAAAATTATCAATATTAAGTGTTTTGAAGCTCTTACTTATTTCTTATAACCTGTTCAGATACTGTCATTAGTTTTGTTTTGGTTAGATTCAGTACTTCTCCTTCTGTAAACAGGATTTTAGTAAAACCTGGTATTTTTCACATGGAGTTAAACAGCAAAATGAAATAAAACAGCAGTAAGTCCGGTATACTTCATATGAGTCTGTTTATATATATAAATAAATGACCCTTATTATTAGACTATGAGACCTAACCCTAAGAGTCTAGAGAACATAGGCCGACAGACGACCGTTATTAACGTTGCGCCAAAAGCGTTACTTACAGTTTAATTTTTGTTCAGAATAATAATTGTCTGCAGCTGCAGTGGTTGTACAGTAGGTGAGGTGTAGTGTCCGCCTCCGCCTCCGCCTCCGCCTCCGACTTTCGCACCCTCTGAATCGTAAACGGTATAGTAGAGAATCCATGCCGATGCCCGAGCTATGAAGAATTCCCGTTTCAATTCAACGGAAACCAACGGTGTTTATAGAATCCGGTACCAGTGCTGTAATAATGCATTTTAACTTAATAGCTAGATAACACTTTACTTCAAACAACGTAAGAGTTTGAATAACTTTACGGACCAGGCAGCCGTATCAGTAAAAATTTACTTTTACTGTTATTTATTCAATGTAAGGATGTCCCTGGTGTCTGCCTGAGAGTGTGGGGTTCGGCAGTTTATATGCTGTAGTGTCGGCGATGCGTTATCTAGAATCTAGAGACAGTGGGGGAAACTCGACGCAAAACCCGCCTTGGCGAATTAATATCCCGTCTCAATGTTAAATTCTCAATTTAGGGAAAGGAGCAGGTTACAGTGGCACGTTATTTTAACCAAAACAATAAACTAATCACAATAGAACAGGTTACAGTTTTATTTTTGAGAGTAATAAGCTGTTATTTGCGTCGAATTTCCCCTGGAGAGGGATGAATTTTTATTGCGTCCAGTCCCCCCCCCCCCCCCCCTATCTGCATTTTGAGGCAATCTAGTTTACTTGCAGTTTTTATTTTGGTTGTGGGTTAATTCTAATTGGTTTTTGCATAATGCCACCTCCCTCATTTCCCAGTATAAACAATTGAACATGTTGTGGGTTATGTGTGGTTTGTGGGTTATAGCTTTTTCTTCTATTTCGAGGCCTTTACATTGTCCTATGCTCTCCAATATTTACATAAACATTCTTAATGGCTTCTTACACCCTCTAGCGGTCCTTAGAGTTAACATATAATTGATCATGGAATACTCTGGACTTCTGACGACCCCCGGTTAGAAACCGCACTCTAGCTAGCTATACCTTCTACATGTTAATGTAGGCCTACTTTATACTGTATATAGTATATATACATCACAACTGCTAACAGAGAGTAATACTCAATAAGTTGAATTGATAATTTAAGGAGCAGCCACTCACTCTGCTTAGTTAGTGTGTTAGTTACTTAGTTAGTTATGTTGACTACTGCGCGGTTACAATCCCTAACCGAAAAGGCTCTGTTACGACTCATTGTTTTAGCCGTGAGGACCAGCCAGTGCACAATCTTGTGGTTTGGCAGCCTCGTGTGGAGAATAAACATGGTGGTCAGCCCATGACTTTCTCGTGACGCCTCTTAAAAGACAATGCCTTGAAGATGCGTATAATCTCGCGAAAGTAATGGGGGATATGGAGTTGTAGCGGCGCAATATTTCGATCAGCAATAATATATATGGATACTGTATAAGCCAGCCCCAATACAGAATTCCGACAGAAAAATACATATTGGTTTGAATACTGCGGACGCCATCCCTCTTGCACCCTCCACACAGGTCTATAATAACATATTGTCGCTTATTGTTAAACCGGTTTACATAGATGATTATTTACGGGGGGAACTTGATTCCCTGGCTGATGAGTTCCGATTATTTTATTCGGCGGTTGAGAGACAAAGAACGTTTTTTATCATTGTTACTTCCAAAATCACAGTAGTATTATTGACTATTGATGGACAATTGACATCCGTGATTGGTAGGCGACATGCTGTGCTATCAGTTTCCACATATGACACGCACCGCACGTCATGCAGTAATCATCAAAAATCTAAAGTTAGGCATAAAAAAAAAGAATAAAAAAACAACTTCCTTACCGTAAACTACATAGTTTCTCACCCTGATAATAGAGATGTGATTAATCTACTAAAGATAAAACCCCGAAAGGCTGGTAAAACTGCGAATATGGAGAGAAAGATAAGTGGAGAGTGTGTCAGGCAGGGTATATGCCTCCCAGCCCCGTAGCCATACACCCGCAGTTGCTGCAACCCTCTAGTGAGTATTACACTACTTGTATACAAGGTATAATCCGCAGATGGGTGCAAGATAGTTCCTTATCAAAGGTCCCCACTGATTCTCCAACTACCCAATGGGATTCGGATAGGAGAATAGAACAATACCAAATATGAATTGTTTCGTTCAAATTGATTACACATAACACACATTGTAAATGATAAATTCATGAATAATGAAGATATAGGAGCCAGTACATCTTTATGGCAGGCGAGGAGGAAAGACCTGGCAGGCGGTCATATTGTCTTACGTTAGTAAGCCTAAGCTATGGTGACTGTTTGGATTAGTAGTGGTGATGTATAGTCATTCAAGCTTTAATTAAAGGTAATGCGACAATTTAATTCAAATTTTCCAGACAATTTAGAATTTTTAATCCAATTTTGAATAGCATAAAAATAAAACACGCCATACCATGATTGGGTGAATTGGAATTCTTAGCCCGCGGGTATTCTTAACCCGCGAGTTAGTAAAGGAGAAGGTTAGTAAAGGATCAGGTTTTAGAGGCGTAATGAGGGAACCAAAACAATAAACGTTATTGTTTTGCGGGCTAAGAATTCCTGAGACCCATACCACCATCCCCCAATTAAACTTAGATTCTACAAATTAGTTTGCCAAGAGTGAGAAAGAAGATGAATTCCCAGCAGGGACTCCCATAATAAGAGTACTGGTTCTGGTACTACTTTTTTTTGTTTATTATATTCTTTAATCCAGACTAACGTACGCCCATAGTAAAACAGTCGACTAATTATTAATACATAACATACACAATACACGATAAACCACAAGTAACATCAATTAAAATGTAGGAAAAATATATTAAGGCGAAGCACGAGACGCTAGTACATACATCATACTTAGTAAGAATAGTAGCACAGTAAACTTATAAACAAATGGTAAAATGTTAATAGACTAAAACGTACAGTACATTAGATAATTACAAGATAATAATTGTATTTCATACATAACACTGCTGAACACGGTGTTAATAACCATCTACTTTTCATTTGATGTCCTTATCCGCCAAAATCCAAACAGTTTTAATTTTTAAATTAGTAGGCCTATTTATAGAAAACCTACCTATACGGGGCTGTATACCAATTATGACACGTTCGTGGGGCCTTCGCGCAGCACGAGGCCTAGTTATGAGATACAAATTAAAATTGAGCGACTGTATCACAAAATCAGGTTTTGAGAAATTTACCCACACCACCAATCAATCAAAGAAAGGGGGACAGTACGTGTTCACACCCCTTTTAATCCCCCCCCCCCCCCACCCTTCCCAACCACCAATACATAACCGCGACATCTACCACCCACGGAAGGGTAGCACGAACTTATTTCCAATCGCACGTTAAATATGCAAAGCCAGATGGTTTATAGGAATATAATCAACGCAGTACTCGTTTTCATTTATATAAGCCTCTTTGCGTTCGTCCTGTTTTGTATTTAAATATATTTCTTAAACGCAGGCTAGGACGATCTTTATAATAATAATAACTAGGGATGCGATCAATATGTAAAGCCAGGTGGTTTATATAATAATTTAGTCAACGCAGTACTCGTCTTCATTATATGCCTCGTTGCGCTCGTCGCTTGTCCTGTTTTGTCATAAAATATTTTTCCTAAACGCAGACTGACGATCTTTATACAGTTATAACTATGCGAAGTTTCGAAACTGTGCGAGTAACTGTTGATACATCTATGTGGAGATGGTGATATGTGGAGATGTGTGATACAACACCAACGCATCTTATGCCGATGTGGGGCGAGCCTACTACTAGGATCGGCATGCTGCATTGCAGCTGCATTTTTAAGAATGCTGTGCCGGCTTGTCAACAAAATTGCACCGCCACAACTCCCTATCACCCATGACATTTGCTAGATCATCCGCATCTTTAAGGCCAGTGTCCTTTAAGATGCGTCTCAAGAAAGTCATGGGCTGTCCACCATGCTTATTCACTCCATGAGGCTGCCAAAGTACAAGATTATGCACTGGCTGGTCCTCACGGCGAAAGCAATGTCCTGCAAAGCGGAGGCGATTTTGTTCTAGTATCAAGCTTGGGGGAACCAATGAGACACCTCCAATGTTATATAGTGTCTGGTTGGAGATGTGTGCATTGTACTTGACACAATGAACCCGGCGTAGCATTCTTGTGAATGTGCCATCCAGAGATTTGGTGTCCTCAGCAGTTAGAGCCCAGCATGGACTCCCGTAGAGGAGTACTGGAACTACTGCTGCTCTAAATAATCGGACCTTAAGTTTCCGATTAATTCTCGGTGACTTCCAAATCCTGGAAAGCCTATTCAAGGCTGCCCATGCCTTTCCCTTACGTATTCGAAGGTCCTCACCTGACTTCCGGATCCATGATCCCAGGTAACAGAAGTCGTCCACATGCTCAAGCATACCATCCTTTGAGCTTATGCTCATCCGATCAGAGACTTGCTGAGGACTTTCAAAGTTAACTGTCAGAATTTTGGTCTTTCTGGAGTTAATAAAAAGACCAACACTAGAAGCAGCATGTTCTAATGAGCTGAGGAGCCGTTGGGCTCCCTCTAATGATTCTGAGAGTACTCCTAAGTCATCAGCAAAGTCTAGATCAGTTAGGTACTTGGCAGGATTTCCTCGACTTCTGGAGCCAGTAGGTGGAGTTATCATCACCCCATCATCATTATAATGATCTAAGGACATGCGTAGAACATAGTCAACCACAATAATGAACAAGAATGGTGCAAGTGTGTCTCCTTGGAGGACGCCCCATAACACTTCAAATGGTTCTGTGTCACCGTCAACAGTAGACACAAATGTTGTCGAACCATCATATACTGATCTGATTGCTGCAATAATTTCATCAGGAATCCCATATAATGAAAGTATGCTGAACATACGTGAGCGAGAGACTGAATCAAAGGCCTTGAAGAAGTCAACAAAGATAACAGCCAGATGCCTGTCTTTCTTTTTTGATAACTCTTCAATTATCCTTCTAAGTGCCAAAATGGGCTCCATGGTCCCACGACCTTTACGGAACCCATTCTGATTTCCACGGAGCAGTCTCTCAATGGGATCCCTGATGCGATTTAATAGAATCCTATTGTATAGCTTTGCAGCAATCGAGATCAATGAGATTCCCCGAAAAGAACCATAGAGTGTTAGGTTGCCCTTCTTGGGAACTGGCACCAACTTATTTGTTTTCATTTCTTGTGGGACTCTTGTTGTTCGGTACATGTCTACTATGATGGGATAGATGAGCTTTAAACACTCAGGTATTTTAAAGACCTCAGGGGGAACACCATCTACTCCACTGGCACGATTGGTCTTAATGCTCTTTGCAGCAGCCTTCACTTCTGCAAAGGAGATATCGCCAATGGGAATATCTGGGAGTACAGACTCAGACACTTTTACTTCTATAAAGTTATCAGGCAATACCCTGTCATTATTGAGGAGCTTTTCAAAGTGGGCTTTCCAACCATTGAGGCGATCGGCTGGTGATTCAGCCTTAACCTTGGTGGTTGGTTGGCTTTTCCGCCCAGTAAGCAGATTGATCGATTTCCATGCCTGGGATGATTGCCTGCTGTCGTCAGCATCATTGATGGCATCAACCTGTTGGTTTATTAGCTCCTGTAGATTAGCAGAGTACTGCCTGTTCAGGGACCTAGATGCAGCCTTAACTGCATTCTTGGCTACTGTAGTCTGTTTGAGCCGGGGCGAGCCACGAAGTGAGTGAGCCTTAGCGTAGTGGTACCATTAATCAACCTGTCGTTCTGTCGTTCTGTCGTTCTGTGGGGCGAGCCACGAAGTGAGTGAGCCTTAGCGTAGTGGTACCATTAATCAACCTGTCGTTCTGTCGTTCTGTCGTTCTGTCGTTCTGTCGTTCTGTCGCGTTCAATTTTAAACGTTAATAACTCGGCCAATCTTTGATGAAATCTATCCAAACTTGGTACACATGTTGTTTGGCAAAAGTTTAGAAATTTTCCAAGTAGAATTTCAGTGTGGCCTTCGAGAAGCTAAGATAATAGCAGTTAATTAGTTAATTAAGTTATTACGGTAAAAACACCATTTTCAACCTGCCTTTTAAAGGAAATTAATTGTTTTACAGTATAAGATTTAAATAATTATAATTAAAAATTATACAGATGTAATCCCCATACGCCATTCTATTATAGTTTTTAATTAGTTCAAGTGATTTGCTTTAATAATTGTGTCTTTAATTGATCTAAAGTAATTAAAACGGCAAAAAAAATTTATTCTCATTAAATACTGCTCATTTATTGGCCAACATGCTGGTACATAGATGGGATGTGTGTGTCATTCCCAGTTGCTGGGAATGATTATTGGTCAAGTCTCTGCTGCTGGCTGGGAGTTGTTGCTAAGACTAACCAGAGAGGAATAGTAATAGACAACCAGTATTGCTATTCCAGCCCAGACAGCATTCTTTAAATTCACTATAAATGTTGTATTGCTATCTCAGGTGAATGACAGATATCATAACATAAATACTATCCATGGCATGGCTGTTGTGTAGGCTTCTGAAATAGTTTATTCCACAATGTATATGTCTGGTTATTTTTTAATTGAATTTTTGCAAAGTAGTAAAATTAATGTTCTTAAAAATAATATTATTATTTTATATGTAACCTAGGAAATTAGCTACATTTTTTCGCTGCAGCTTTAAGAGTGTACATTAATTTAATATTATTTCAATACCCATATTACTACATCGGCATAAGATGCGTTGGCGTTGTATCACACATCTCCACATATCACACATATCCACATAGATGTATCAACAGTTACTCGCACAGTTTCGAAACTTCGCATAGTTATAACTGTATAAAGATCGTCAGTCTGCGTTTAGGAAAAATATTTTATAACAAAACAGGACAAGCGACGAGCGCAACGAGGCATATAATGAAGACGAGTACTGCGTTGACTAAATTATTATATAAACCACCTGGCTTCACATATTGATCGCATCCCTAGTTATTATTATTATAAAGAACGTCCTAGCCTGCGTTTAAGAAATATATTTAAATACAAAACAGGACGAACGCAACGAGGCTTATAATGAATACGAGTACTGCGTTTATTATATTCCTATAAACCACCTGGCTTTGCATATTGAACGTGCGATTGGAAATAAGTTCGTGCTACCCTTCCGTGGGTGGTAGATGTCGCGGTTATGTATTGGTGGTTGGGAAGGGTGGGGGGGGGGGGGGATTAAAAGGGGTGAACACGTACTGTCCCCCTTTCTTTGATTGATTGGTGGTGTGGGTAAATTTCTCAAAACCTGATTTTGTGATACAGTCGCTCAATTTTAATTTGTATCTCATAACTGGGCCTCGTGCTGCGCGAAGGCCCCACGAACGTGTCGTTCTGTCGTTCTGTCGTTCTGTCGCGTTCAATTTTAAACGTTAATAACTCGGCCAATCTTTGATGAAATCTATCCAAACTTGGTACACATGTTGTTTGGCAAAAGTTTAGAAATTTTCCAAGTAGAATTTCAGTGTGGCCTTCGAGAAGCTAAGATAATAGCAGTTAATTAGTTAATTAAGTTATTACGGTAAAAACACCATTTTCAACCTGCCTTTTAAAGGAAATTAATTGTTTTACAGTATAAGATTTAAATAATTATAATTAAAAATTATACAGATGTAATCCCCATACGCCATTCTATTATAGTTTTTAATTAGTTCAAGTGATTTGCTTTAATAATTGTGTCTTTAATTGATCTAAAGTAATTAAAACGGCAAAAAAAATTTATTCTCATTAAATACTGCTCATTTATTGGCCAACATGCTGGTACATAGATGGGATGTGTGTGTCATTCCCAGTTGCTGGGAATGATTATTGGTCAAGTCTCTGCTGCTGGCTGGGAGTTGTTGCTAAGACTAACCAGAGAGGAATAGTAATAGACAACCAGTATTGCTATTCCAGCCCAGACAGCATTCTTTAAATTCACTATAAATGTTGTATTGCTATCTCAGGTGAATGACAGATATCATAACATAAATACTATCCATGGCATGGCTGTTGTGTAGGCTTCTGAAATAGTTTATTCCACAATGTATATGTCTGGTTATTTTTTAATTGAATTTTTGCAAAGTAGTAAAATTAATGTTCTTAAAAATAATATTATTATTTTATATGTAACCTAGGAAATTAGCTACATTTTTTCGCTGCAGCTTTAAGAGTGTACATTAATTTAATATTATTTCAATACCCATATTACTACATCGGCATAAGATGCGTTGGCGTTGTATCACACATCTCCACATATCACACATATCCACATAGATGTATCAACAGTTACTCGCACAGTTTCGAAACTTCGCATAGTTATAACTGTATAAAGATCGTCAGTCTGCGTTTAGGAAAAATATTTTATAACAAAACAGGACAAGCGACGAGCGCAACGAGGCATATAATGAAGACGAGTACTGCGTTGACTAAATTATTATATAAACCACCTGGCTTCACATATTGATCGCATCCCTAGTTATTATTATTATAAAGAACGTCCTAGCCTGCGTTTAAGAAATATATTTAAATACAAAACAGGACGAACGCAACGAGGCTTATAATGAATACGAGTACTGCGTTTATTATATTCCTATAAACCACCTGGCTTTGCATATTGAACGTGCGATTGGAAATAAGTTCGTGCTACCCTTCCGTGGGTGGTAGATGTCGCGGTTATGTATTGGTGGTTGGGAAGGGTGGGGGGGGGGGGGGGGGATTAAAAGGGGTGAACACGTACTGTCCCCCTTTCTTTGATTGATTGGTGGTGTGGGTAAATTTCTCAAAACCTGATTTTGTGATACAGTCGCTCAATTTTAATTTGTATCTCATAACTGGGCCTCGTGCTGCGCGAAGGCCCCACGAACGTGTCGTTCTGTGGGGCGAGCCACGAAGTGAGTGAGCCTTAGCGTAGTGGTACCATTAATCAACCTGTCGTTCTGTCGTTCTGTCGTTCTGTCGTTCTGTCGTTCTGTCGCGTCCAATTTTAAACGTTAATAACTCAGCCAATCTTTGATGAAATCTATCCAAACTTGGTACACATGTTGTTTGGCAAAAGTTTAGAAATTTTCCAAGTAGAATTTCCGTGTGGCCTTCGAGAAGCTAAGATAATAGCAGTTAATTAGGTTGATTACGGTAAAAACACCATTTTCAACCTGCCTTTTAAAGGAAATTAATTGTTTTACAGTATAAGATTTAAATAATTATACTTAAAAATTATACAGATGTAATCCACATACGCCATTCTATTATAGTTTTTAATTAGTTCAAGTGATTTGCTTTATTAATTGTGTCTTTAATTGATCTAAAGTAATTAAAACGTCATAAAAAATTGATTCTCATTAAATACTGCTCATTTATTGGCTAACATGCTGGTACGATGGAAGGATGTGTGTGTAAGGCAGCTATTTGCTGGGAATGATTATTGGTCAAGTCTCTGCTGGTGTGGAGCTAGCTGGCTTGGAGTTGTGGCTGTAGACTAACCAGAGAGGAATTGTACTGTAATAGGCAACCAGTATTGCTATTCCAGCCCAGACATCATTCTTGAAATCCAACATCCCAACATCCTTCCTGTATTGACTCTACTATAAGTGTTGTGGCGCGAGCCACGAAGTTGGCGGAGCCTTAGCGAATTGACACTGTTAGGGGGTGGGTCAATTTATGCAAATAGTTGTCGTCGTCGTAGTCGTTGTCGTCGTCGTCGTCGTTGTCGTCGTCGTCGTCGTTACGATTTTGACATGCTAATAACTTTGTCGGATTTAAAGCTGCCAAGTTGAAAATTTGTAGGTATCAATATGAGCAAAAGTTGAGATTTTTGAGAGACTTTCAGGCACCATCAGTGCAATGGTCTCCCGCTAGAGGGCCACATGTCTAAACATTAAATGCCCTCCCATTTCTTTGCTTTTAATCCGTTTAAGCTGAAACTTGGCAGATATGTATTAGACCATTAGCTGTGACTTTCAAAGGAGGCGAATCCATCTGCAGTTCTCCAGTCTGCCGCTAGAGGGCCAAAGGTCTGAAAGTGGGGAGCCACGAAGTTGGCGGAGCCTTAGCGAATTGACACTGTTAGGGGGTGGGTCAATTTAAGCAAATAGTTGTCGTCGTCGTCGTCGTCGTCGTCGTTGTCGTCGTCGTCGTCGTTGTCGTCGTCGTCGTCGTTACGATTTTGACATGCTAATAACTTTGTCGGATTTAAAGCTGCCAAGTTGAAAATTTGTAGGTATCAATATAAGCAAAAGTTGAGATTTTTGAGAGACTTTCAGATACCATCAGTGCAATGGTCTCCCGCTAGAGGGCCACATGTCTAAACATTAAATGCCCTCCCATTTCTTTGCTTTTAATCCGTTTAAGCTGAAACTTGGCAGATATGTATTAGACCATTAGCTGTGACTTTCAAAGGAGGCGAATCCATCTGCAGTTCTCCAGTCTGCCGCTAGAGGGCCAAAGGTCTGAAAGTGAAATCGTTGTCGTCGTTACGATTTTGACATGCTAATAACTTTGTCGGATTTAAAGCTGCCAAGTTGAAAATTTGTAGGTATCAATATGAGCAAAAGTTGAGATTTTTGAGAGACTTTCAGACACCATCAGTGCAATGGTCTCCCGCTAGAGGGCCACATGTCTAAACATTAAATGCCCTCCCATTTCTTTGCTTTTAATCCATTTAAGCTGAAACGTGGCAGATATGTATTAGACCATTAGCTGTGACTTTCAAAGGAGGCGAATCCATCTGCAGTTCTCCAGTCTGCCGCTAGAGGGCCAAAGGTCTGAAAGTGAAATCTTTGTCGTCGTTACGATTTTGACATGCTAATAACTTTGTCGGATTTAAAGCTGCCAAGTTGAAAATTTGTAGGTATCAATATGAGCTAAAGTTGAGATTTTTGAGAGACTTTCAGACACCATCAGTGCAATGGTCTCCCGCTAGAGGGCCACATGTCTAAACATTAAAAGCCCTCCCATTTCTTTGCTCTTAATCCGTTTAAGCTGAAACTTGGCAGATATGTATTAGACCATTAGCTGTGACTTTCAAAGGAGGCGAATCCATCTGCAGTTCTCCAGTCTGCCGCTAGAGGGCCAAATGTCTGAAAGTGAAATCGTTGTCGTCGTTATGATATTGACATGCTTATAACTTTGTCGGATTTAAAGCTGCCAAGTTGAAAATTTGTTTTGTTGAGAATCAGTTCAACAGTCACCCGCTATAGGACTACTTTATGCCTGAAAGTGAATAGATTCTCCCGTCTCATTGATTTTAATCAGTTTAAGCTGAATCTTGCCATATATTCTGGACCACATGCTGCGTCTTTGTGGGGGGGGGGGGGGGGGGGGGAGATTTAATCGGTCTGCCGCTATACGACGAAATTTCTGAAAGTGAGATCCGTCTCTCATTTCGTTATCCGTTATTCAAGATGAAACTTGGCCGATGTACGTATGTACTATTCATCCATAGGCTGTGTCTTTGTGGGGCTGGAGACCCTAATCCATCTTCAGTTCTCACTATACCGCTAGAGTCAGAAATGTCTGAATATAAATGAAAGAGGTAAAAAGTGATTAGGCGAAATCTGCTTAAAATTTGCTAATACAGTAATACTTTCGAATTAGTACTTAAATTAAATTTAAGTCACGTGCTGCGCGAAGGCCCCATTTCGTGTCGTTCTGTCGTTCTGTCGCTTTTTTTGCAGTGTTCAATTTTAAACGTTAATAACTCGGCCAATCTTTGATGAAATCTATCCAAACTTGGTACACATGTTGTTTGGCAAAAGTTTAGAAATTTTCCAAGTAGAATTTCCTTGTGGCCTTCGAGAAGCTAAGATAATAGCAGTTAATTAGTTAATTAAGTCGATTACGGTAAAATCACCATTTTCAACCTGCCTTTTAAAGGAAATTAATTGTTTTACAGTATAAGATTTAAATAATTATAATTAAAAATTATACAGATGTAATCCCCATACGCCATTCTATTATAGTTTTTAATTAGTTCAAGTGATTTGCTTTAATAATTGTGTCTTTAATTGATCTAAAGTAATTAAAACGGCAAAAAAAATTTATTCTCATCAAATACTGCTCATTTATTGGCCAACATGCTGGTAAGATGGAAGGATGTGTGTGTAAGGCAGTTAGTTGCTGGGAATGATTATTGGTCAAGTCTCTGCTGGTGTGGAGCTAGCTGGCTTGGAGTTGTGGCTGTAGACTAACCAGAGAGGAATTATAATAGGCAACCAGTATTGCTATTCCAGCCCAGACAGCTTTCGAACATCCTTCCTGTATTGACTCTACTATAAGTGTTGTATTGCTATCTCAGGTAAATGACAGATATAATAAAATAAATACCATCCATGGCATGGCTGTTGTAGGCTTCTGAAATAGTTTATTCCACAATGTATATGTCTGGTTATTTTTTAATTGAATTTTTGCAAAGTAGTAAAATTAATGTTCTTAAAAATAATATTATTATCTTATAATGAAAACGAGTACTGCGTTTATTATATTCCTATAAACCACCTGGCTTTGCATATTTAACGTGCGATTGGAAATAAGTTCGTGCTACCCTTCCGTGGGTGGTAGATGTCCCGGTTATGTATTGGTGGTTGGGAAGGTTGGGGGGGAGGGGGGGGGGGGGGGGATTAAAAGGGGTGAACACGTACTGTCCCCCTTTCTTTGATTGATTGGTGGTGTGGGTAAATTTCTCAAAACCTGATTTTGTGATACAGTCGCTCAATTTTAATTTGTATCTAATAACTGGGCCTCCTGCTGCGCGAAGGCCCCACGAACGTGTATTTATGTTATTATATCTGTCATTTACCTGAGATAGCAATAGTAGTAGTAGTCGAACGGTTATGCGGCCCGTCCAGCCTATAATAAACACAATTCAGTGATTGGGCTGGAATAGCAATACTGGTTGCCTATTACAATTCCTCTCTGGTTAGTCTACAGCCACAACTCCCAGCAGCTAGCTCCACAGCAGCAGAGACTTGACCAATAATGGGAAGGATTAAATTTGTACTCAATAATTGTGCGGTTTAATTACGTTTAGATCAATTAAAGACACATTTATTAAAGCAAATCACTTGAACTAATTAAAAACTATAATAGAATGGCGTATGTGGATTACATCTGTATAATTTTTAAGTATAATTATTTAAATCTTATACTGTAAAATAATTAATTTCCTTTAAAAGGCAGGTTGAAAATGGTGTTTTCACCGTAATCAACTTAATTAACTAATTAACTGCTATTATCTTAGCTTCTCGAAGGCCACACGGAAATTCTACTTGGAAAATTTCTAAACTTTTGCCAAACAACATGTGTACCAAGTTTTGATAGATTTCATCAAAGATTGGCCGAGTTATTAACGTTTAAAATTGAACGCGACAGAACGACAGGTTGATTAATGGTACCACCACGCTAAGGCTCACTCACTTCGTGGCTCGCCCCACAGTTTTATCCCGTGCAATTATAAATTCGGATTGGTATATACTCTGATTAGTAAATTATTTTATATTTCATTCAGTTATCTTACTTTCCATTCTAGTCTGGTTGATTTCTTCTCCGCTCTGCGTTCCAATGGCTAACTCAATGGTACAGCCAACTCCCAGTCGGTTCCTAAGAGCCCCGTGATGATTTTCACAGGTCACCGTGGCATTCTTATTAAAACTCGCCTATTACGTTTATTCCGTTACTTCCCCATATTAAACTCAAAATAGTCTTCCAAAATAGCAAAAATATTCTATAACTCAATATTAAATAAACACTTTACCTCCTCCTTAAAACCCCCTCCTCCCTGAATGACCACACCACGTCCATTGAACTTCTTCTAACTTGAGGGTCTTTGGGCTCCTCAGAGGTTAGTTATAACTAATAGTATATTACAATATAATAATAATAATATAATAATAATAATATAATATAATGTGTAGCTTAGACCCACTTCTAACAATCAATGTCTCGTGTAGCTTAGACCCACTTCTAACAATCAATGTCTCGTGTAGCTTAGACCCACTTCTAACAATCATTGTCTCGTGTAGCTTAGACCCACTTCTAACAATCAATGTCTCGTGTAGCTTAGTTCTAACAATCAATGTCTCGTGTTTCTTAGTTCTAACAATCAATGTCTCGTGTAGCTTAGACCCACTTCTAACAATCAATGTCCCGTGTAGCTTAGACCCACTTCTAACAATCAGTATCTCGTGTAGCTTAGACCCACTTCTAACAATCAATGTCTCGTGTAGCTTAGTTCTAACAATCAATGTCTCGTGTAGCTTAGACCCACTTCTAACAATCAATGTCTCGTGTAGCTTAGACCCACTTCTAACAATCAGTATCTCGTGTAGCTTAGACCCACTTCTAACAATCAATCAATGTCTCGTGTAGCTTAGACCCACTTCTAACAATCAATGTCTCGTGAAGCTTAGACCCACTTCTAACAATCAATATCTTGTGTAGCTTAGACCCACTTCTAACAATCAATATCTTGTATAGCTTAGACCCACTTCTAACAATCATTGTCTCGTGTAGCTTAGACCCACTTCTAACAATCAATGTCTCGTGAAGCTTAGACCCACTTCTAACAATCAATCAATGTCTCGTGTAGCTTAGACCCACTTCTAACAATCAATGTCTCGTGTAGCTTAGTTCTAACAATCAATGTCTCGTGTAGCTTAGACCCACTTCTAACAATCAATGTCTCGTGTAGCTTAGACCCACTTCTAACAATCAGTATCTCGTGTAGCTTAGACCCACTTCTAACAATCAATCAATGTCTCGTGTAGCTTAGACCCACTTCTAACAATCAATGTCTCGTGAAGCTTAGACCCACTTCTAACAATCAATATCTTGTGTAGCTTAGACCCACTTCTAACAATCAATATCTTGTATAGCTTAGACCCACTTCTAACAATCATTGTCTCGTGTAGCTTAGACCCACTTCTAACAATCAATGTCTCGTGAAGCTTAGACCCACTTCTAACAATCAATATCTTGTGTAGCTTAGACCCACTGATAAACAACCGCGACCTCTATACTAACAGCAGAACTGTTGAACAGACCAATACCCGTTAATATCCTTCTGCCAACCTAATGAGCTCTCGCCTAACCAATAAGACACAAAGACTGCTCTACTGTTAAGTAAAGGGGATCAGGAGCGTGATATTACTAAATTGTAAAGGTTGCTAAATACAAAACCGCTACTTACCGTTGGATGGCGCTAATCTGCCGTCCGCTAATATATTTACTAATTTTACACAACTCCTGCAAAATCGCTTGTTCCTTTCTCTACCGATTGCTCGACAGAGAGCTAACTGTTCGAATCTATGAGCCACGCGGGAATAACCAAAACAATAAACCCGAGTCGGCTCCCTAAGCTTACTTAAGACGAGTGCGAGAGGCCTTGCACTCAGAGTATTCTTACGCCTGATTCTATCACTATTAAAGCACGCTATTACCTACGTCTTTTCTAATCGCGAATACTGGGGGTTCTCTAACGTAATGTGTGAATGCGAGAATATTTAAATATCAAAATGGTACAGTATTTGTCTCTCGTGGATAGTACCGCTCTGGGTCTAAAATTGCCTGCAGCTGGCTTTAGGCCAGCAAATTACTAGCGTTTCGTGTGTGCCGAATAGTGCGATCTAGCTGATTGCCCGCTAATGCAAATAACCGCTCAGCGTGAATAGTTTACAGTACTCTAATTATTACTTTAGCTACTCTCCGCTATGCTGCGTACTAATTCTTAATTTTTACTAATCAATTACAGTCACAAATATTTAACAGCGTACTAATTACTAAGAGTTCCAGAATACGTAATTCTAATTTATCACGCAACAGGTTTCGCTAGTAATAGCCTAAATTGCCGTATTACTTTGACCTAATCAGTAACTAATTGTTGTAACTAAGAAATAGAAATCAATCAAAGAGAAAAGAGCGCCTACCTAAAACATTCACAATCATAGGCACACTTCAGTAACACACCAATCAGCGTCAGCAATCACAGTTCGCAATTATGCAGTTAACTACTGTATAGCCCACAATTATGCGACTCACTATTCGTACTCCACACTCAACGTTGTGATACGTGCAGGCCTCTCCCGGGTACATATAGGACTCCTAACTAACCTGATTCCTGCCCCCCTAATACTAAATAGAGACGAAACCTGGATCATCAGCCCCTAATTACTGTACCAGCGATTGGTCTGCATACCACAGCGTTAACCTCCCGACCGCAACGGTGACCCCCCGCCAGCGTTGCTCGCCTTTGAATCCTCCGCTCTCCCTTCGTCGCTAACCCCCCGATGTGCCCACCGCCCACTGGCGCCTTAGCCCTCCATTACGCTAATAGCTACCGTAGCGGCGCATGCAAATCACAAAGTCTGACAGTCTCAGAAATCCCTTAGGATTATTGCGCAGAAAAGAATCACATAGAACCATTAATCAAAGGTAGAAATCATAGTTCAGTTGTAATTAGCAGTAATCGAAGGAATTAATTGAGAAACACAAGCAAGAGTAATCGCACTAGCAAATCATTTCAAGAAACTAATCAAAATTAGCAAATTGCAGAAAATACACTAAAATATCCGTCAAAAATGAATAGAGACAGCTCAGCAAGTACAGCAGCAGTGAGGTATAGAATAGTACACAGATTGTAAGGCTCTACCGGCACACCGCCAATTTATAGGTGATCCGGATGGGGTGATGCAATAGGGTGACTCAATCGCTTTCCTATTGGCTCTCCAGTCCGTGCTAGCATTAGGCCAACCTGGAAGCAGTTAGTCCAATAAGGAGGCCGGATTGTAGCCCTATGCCCTCAAATTATTACCATATATGGTAATGGATCACGTCTCTGGCTGCTGAATGGCCAGGACAGCGTCCCTATATGCTAGCCCTATCAAACTAATATCAGCAAGCACGAAATCCAGGGTCCGAATAAACTTGCTACCCTGGAACTATCTACATATATCCTAATACAAAATTACGTAGGTAGGGCTACATACTATACAAAATGGATGGATTCAAATATATGGGTGTTTCGATTTCCCTATCTAAATATCATTGCGTTATTATGCCTTATCTAAAATATCACGCTGCACAATGGACTAATATTACGTACAGTATAACGGACTAATATTGCATACTGCATAACGACTAATAATACATACTGCATGATGACCAATAATACATACTGCATGATGACTAATAATATGGATACAGCGCCATATACCGTAACACCGCTCCAAGGGAAATCATACAATGTTTCCCTCCAATTGTAGAAGAGTATAAGGTGATGTATACAAAACAAAATAAATTTCTTCCAACCAATCTAAATACTTGATACTATAAGTCCTACTATTTACAAATATTGCTATAGATATTGCATAATGAATTACATACAAATTAAATTTACAAAATATTATCTCTCTCACTGTTTACGATTATTACATACAAATTAAATTTACAAATATTGTTTCTCGTTCGTTCTTACTACATAATGATTACTACATACAAAATCAAATATATAAATTTTGCTAGGGCAAGTGAAAGGAGTAAGCCAAACCCGCAGGTTTGTCTCCCCAATCACTTCCTTCGCCTCTCTCATAATATAAATTCCAAAATAACTCAACTAGTGTATATGAGTCTAGTAGAAGATTTCCAAATGCTACAATATACATCAGAGCGACGATGATGTATATATCTAGAGTCTGTCGCCCTGTGCTATAATGTATTATCGACCCGCTCCTGGGTTCTTTGGGCTCGCTCCTCTCTTCCGCCCCCTTCCCAGATACACCAATCTACCTCTAGTCGACTCCGTTGACGGCGTCCGTGAGGCGTCACTCCCCGGAACCGGCGACGACGTTCCCTGAGCCCCGACAGATTCTCGGCTAGTATTTCTCCCTCGGCCTCGTCCCAATTGTCGCGCTCCCGTGGTCGCTTCCGCCAACTCTTCCTTATGCAGTTGCGCTCGCGCCTTCTCCGACGCTCCCTGCGCCTTGCGCTGCCGCTTTCGTCCTTCTGGGCTCCTCCCCGAGGCGCACCCACGAGGCGGACGTGTTTCCACCACCCCTGGGGCCAGTCTGACTGATGTTATTATCAGACCGGGCCGGGGGGTGGCCCGATGCTTCCCGGGTTCAATTTTCAATTCCCCGATCACACCGGCACAGCTCGTCGAACGTGTAGCCAGATGGGCGGCTACTGTCAACTCACTGTGGCCTGACTGTACATTGAGCCAACTCAGAGAGTCAACCGGCAGGTGGACCAGTCGATAGCGATCGAGCACCAAGGTCGCCCTTGGGCCTAACCGACGGTCTTGTCCCATGTGGGCTTGCGCTACCCAACATTGAATTTTGACTCGTTTTCACCTGCCTCGCCGGCAGTATTGAAAAAACAATACTGTCTTGCTCAAAAGCTAAGAACAAGTAACCACTTACCAGTCACTGTACACGTGTACTCAACAGATGTTCACAATATCAAGTACACAAATTGGACACATACCATGCACACACAGAGGACATAATCGGTAAAGACAAAATCGGGGTCAAAATCGGGAGGGACTAGTTGTATCGACTAGAGAGAACATGAGAGTCGAGAGTACCTTATTTTGCCGTCAGGGCAAAATAACTTTGTGTGCACAAAGTATGCTGGGGCGCAGTAAAATATGGTCCTACTAATACCAGCGGCGTCTGGACCAACTGGCAAGGTTTCCCACACTCACTCGCAGTGGCCATACACACAATCATGTGTACTCACGTACCCACAGCAACAGAAAACTCAAAGGCCCAAACAAATCTCAAAGACCAATCAGCTGAACATGGAGACAATAACATATAGTATCAAAAAAACGGAACAGCTGATGGTCAAAGGAACCCATCCAAGCCCCAAGCAACTGCCACTGATCGCCCACATACAAACCACAGTTCACACCACATGAACCACAAATCACGCCATGCCACCACCCCTACTGTGTACAGGACTGACAGTACGGCAACATGCCGACTAGACGGAACCACGGCACCATGGCAATTCATGGTTCGCTAGACACGAGGGCCATCAGTATCTCCCTTGCACTTTAAGCACGTGTTTAACGTGCCCCCAGACCCTCACGAGTCCGCCGCCGCCTGTTGCGGTCACCCCTATAGAGACCTCACCTCTTTAGGTAACCGTTGTGCTTCTATAATCGAGTGGTAGTGGTCGTCCTTGACTTGACGCTTGTCTTGGACCCCTCCTCCTGGTTCTTTCCGCGAGCTTTGAGCTCCAGCGGTCGTCGCTGTGGTCGCTGCGATCCTTTGCTCCTGTATCCTCTCAGCGGTCAATGAACCCACTGGTACATGAGTCAACAAGAATTCGTTGCGGTATTGTATAGCCGCCATCCTCCAATCACCTCGCGCGCGTACCACTTTTCTAGTCTCCGTAAATACACCCTTCGTGATGCGATCGCAAACAGCAACGAAGTTCCATGTGTACTTATTGTCCATGTTCAATTGTCTGAAGTACTCTCGAACTACGATAACTCCAGTGTTCTGTGGAAGGTCTTGAGCAGTTAGGATGAGCTCCTGATATTGTGGTAGCGATTGTAGATATGGCTCGTACGCAACATGAGATGGGTCTACCGCCCAAAACCCATATCCCGCTTTAAATGGTAACCAACGCATCTGCGCTTGAATATGGTAATCCGCCACACTCTCCCACTTATCTAACATCTCCCGAAGTAGGTTAGCGCTATGGTTTTGAAAGGAATCATCTCGCAGCTGACATCTCGCGCTACGATGTCCCTTTACCCCACAATATCCACATTGAGAAATGAAGACGGTGCACGTGTGAAACGAATGGTCGGTCTCATTACACCAACGACAGACCTTATGCGCCGCCTCTACTACCGCGTCGCACGACTTTAGATTGTGCCTTGTGCTGCCACACAATTTGCACCTACGCGCTTGTGGAAACCAGGCCCTCTCGTATATGAGGTCTCCAATCGGTTTCGCACTTCCTTCCTTCCCAATGTCTAATACGATGTCGTCCTCTCCAGTCAACGGTTGTCGATCCGGAACAAAGTAAACATCCTCGCCCTTGTCCTCTATCTCCAATATTTCCTCCCGCGTTCGTTTCGGATATGTCTTCTCCACCGGAAGATCTACTCCGAACACCTCTACTAACGTCTCCGGCCAGCCCTCCTTAACAGGTCTATCAGCCTCCGAGTGGAAGGGAGTACCAAACCCGCGGGTTTGATTCCCGAACCACCTTTCCAAAGCTTCTGGCGTCGGATATTCCATCGACGGTCGGTCTCCCAAATCTCCGATGTTCTGTCGATATACTCCTTCGAATATCGCTAATCCTCTCCTAACCATCGACGTATTCTCTAACGATTGGTTGAAGAACGGGGTTAAGAAATGCTTCATCACGTCGGATTGGATTCCCCCTTTCGAGCGAACGTATTGATCTCCTCCGAATACCAATGGATGACGCTTCAAAACTCGCGCAACGATATCCGCTAATAAACAAGTCACCGTGTTCGACTCAAGCACCAAATAATATTGTAGCGACGCACGGGGTGGCGCGCAAATGTTCCAATACACTAACGCTTGCCGCTTGAAGTGGGATTTGAACTCCGCTCCCGGTGGCGTGTTGTATTCGCCATACGCCTCCTCGTACTTCTTCTGCGTCTTTAACTTAAAGTCCCAATTATACAACAAGTGTGCTATAAAGCCCATACCAGCCTTGGCAGAGTTGGGATACTCCCTATAAATTCCAATATCCTGTGCCCATAGCAACAATAGCTTGGTGTCGACAAACGGTCTCGGCAATCTATCTTCCAGATCAGTCATGGCGTTGAAGTCGCTCTCCAAATCGCTCTGGATTCCCGATCCCACCTTGACGTAATCTTGGTTGAGAATAGCCTCTCTAACTTTCTTGGGTAACATCCTGGCGTCGATACGCTCCGCTCCGTGCATACCTCCTCGCCTGCATACCTCCAAAATCTGTTCCCTAGGATCCTTCCCCTTCCGATATTGTGTCGTTATGATGGGCTCCGGTCTCTCTCGATCCGCCCTCACACGCATAAACACATGAGTCACACCATCGGCCGCACGAATTTGAAAACACTTGCTGGTCAAACATTCCTGATGGGACCCTCCTTCATTGTCGTAGAACATCACCCTCCAATCCTGCAGTGATTCCTCCGTTTTCCTCTTGATGTCTATCCGCGGTCTTATTATACTCCGCTATCCTGTTCTCAAATAACTCTTTCGCCTTCGCCGCTAGCTTCTCCTGCCGCAACGCGTCTATGTCGTCCTGATGCTCAGGTGTGAGGCTTCTCACTCGGTGAGGTGAAGTAAACGCAGTCCAGGGACTCGAGAGCTCCAAACCCGCGGGTTTGGTACCCGAGTCCCGCGCCGCTTCGCGCCGCGCCTCTAGATCCTTGTAGGCTCGGTACAGCGAAATGGCCGCTGCCGTCTCTATCAAACTGGGTGTCGAACAGGGTTTAATCTCCGTATACGGATCTAATGTCGTAACGGTCGGCGTAATGGGTCTCGGAGGTCGCTTTCCGCTGAAGTCGATACTGATCATCGGGTTGCTCATCGGGTAACCTCCCTCGTTATATCTAAGGAATTGGTGAGCTGGACATCGCGTTAATATCGGTTCTGGATGTTGCTCGTCTAATCGGTCGGGAATCGCCACGTCCTGCTTATTCATGCATTCACCACACTTGTAGAACAGCTTGTACACGCTGAAGACTTTCGGCGTCTCCTGATCCTCACCTCGAGTCCTCCGGTACAGATGCATTCCGTCGAACTGGTCTCGGAGTGCAGGTAGAGGCTCCTCATGTCGTAAATACATATTCATATGGTATAGTCGTGCGATTTCCTCGTCCGGATCTGCGCTAATGTCGCACACGTCCAAAGCGAAGTCGTAGGGATACCGCGTGCGATACTCTCTCCGCAAAACTTCCATCCGGTCCCCCAACGCTCTCATTCTTTCCCTCCGTAATTCCTTATCATAACATGGCTTGTATTTCCCGTTCAGCTCCATCACGGACCGCCCATGGTAGTAAACGTTAGAGTCTTTACATCCTGGTTGCGCGAATGGTAGCTCCGCCTCCTCTCTGGCAGTAAATCCTCTGCACGGTTGCGCTCTAATATCCCTCTCCATTATGCCTCGCGTATATACATATATATATATCCCAATAAGTGCCGTTACGTAACCAATTACACTGTGGGTAAATCAGTTAGATGTCGCCGAAGGACAGACCTCCCGAACCCCCCCCGCCTTCCAGCAGTTCAGGTTCGACTCTCTAGATCCCGTCTCTTCCTAACTAACTATCCTCTAACCTATTCCCATGCATAGCGCAAAAACTTTGGAGATAAACTGGCCGTGATCAACTCACTTTTTGATGCCCAAACTACTCCCATTACTCGTACTAAACTACAGTAGTTAGAAAGGACCATAGCCACAATACTCGACTATACCAAACCCACAGGTTTGATAATCGAACATCACACATCCTGCAAACTACTGAGTGGGGTCCATGTACGCCTCTGGTGCTACTAACCTTTAGCACCTTAGTTGCACTGTTGGCACCAATCTGTGGAAGTTGCTAAACTCAATTTACACTCCTACGTAATATAGCCGTCACCATGGTTTCTAAATGCTATTTTCCAGGCTTCACGACTTTTCAAATTACTGTTTATCTATAGACGAATTCTAAAACGCGTCTATACACAGCGTCTGGAATTGTCTTGGGTTCACTTCTAATTTTCTAAAAATTTTAAATTTTCCAAAATTTTGAAAATAAAATTTTGTTTTGATACCCACTAGACAAAACTCAACGCAAATCACCACAACCCCGCTCCTATGCATCTCCTTGTATTTGCATACGAGGAATGCATACGAAGTGAGTTGCGTCCAACACTAACTCTGTTTTGAGGCAGGAGACAAATTATAATCTCCCGTCTCGATACGTGTCTCCTCTAATAACACAATATCTTGGACCGGTCGGTCCAAGGTGTGTAAACCATTAGTTTTACACTTTTTTGGGTGTGGACACTTGCACCTAATTTTCACAGTGACTGTGCGCACTATGTTTTGCACGTCTGGGTGTGTGTGCAAGATCACTCCTGTCTCCCAATACTTTCTCTTGACAATCGGTTCGATTATCAATACGTAATCTCCCCTTTGGAGACTCCGAACCGTTTTGTACCACTTTGTTCTGGTAGATATGGTGGGAAGATAGTATTCCCGCCAATATTCCCAGAATGTGTACGCCACTAACTGTGTTACTTTCCAGCTTTTACGACTATATAGGTCGGCACTAATGGGTTCTGATGCCGGCACAAGAAATGCAGGACTCTGCATTAGCAAATGATTCGGCGTTAATGCAACACCGTCTGGTAACATAGCTATCGGCCTCGAGTTTAGGGTATGCTCGATTTCAATGAAAGCTGTGACCAGTTCGTCATCGGTAAGTTGTTTGTTCACAGGCAACGTCTTAGCAATGGCCTGCTTTACAGAGCGAACTAAACGCTCCCAACTTCCTCCTCTCCAAGGACTCTCTGGAGTATTGAATCTCCATTCTACTCGTTGCGGCAAAAGTGCTGCAGAAATTTCCTTATTCTGTGCCGCTTTATGAGCCGCGTTCAACTCGCTATTCCCTCCGACAAAGTTTGTACCCTTATCGGAGTAGAACGCCTTTACTAGTCCTCTCCTGGCCATAAATCTCCTCTTCAAGGCCAGGAGCAGAGATTTGGTCGACATGTCTGCCACACGCTCGATGTGTATGGCTCTACTAGCCATGCATGTCAGTAGCAGACCCCATCGCTTGTGGGTCAGCCGTCCACTCTTTGCCTCAATCGGACCAAAACAATCCACCCCTGTGTTCGTAAAGGGTGGGTCATATGCCTGCACTCTCGCTTCCGGGAGTTCAGCCATCTCCTGTTCCAATACTCTGGCGTTCACCCTCTTGCAAACCAGACAGGCGTCATACATAGTGCCGACTGCCCTGCTTGGCTGCAATAGAATGAATCGCTGTCTCGCTGCCGACAAACAGTGTAACTTTCCCGCGTGATGCAACCTCTTGTGTATATCCCATAGAATCGCTCTTTGCAATTCTATCGGGTGACTAGGGATTATCACTGGGAACCGAAACTGTGAGTTTATGTCGACAGTCTGGATTCTCGATCTATGACAAATCAAACCCTTATGGATTAATGGACTCCATTTTCTAAGGGGTTTATAGAGAACTGGTCGTTGAGCCGATAATAGATGGAATTCTTTAGGGAAGGCACACATTTGATAATGCTTCAAATGCTTTAATTCCGCTTGATCAACCTCATCCTCTGTCAGAGGTTGTTTCAATTTCCGAATTCGCTCACTATTGGTGCTCAATGGTTCTCTCAAATATTTCAAATGTTTTAAACAAAGGTACAAAATGTATCGGCTTAACCACGCAGTTCTTTTACAAATTGTCAGCCAAGAGGCAGACGAATTTAGTAATTTGTCATAAATACTGCATGACTCTAATGCCAGCGACGGTTGTCCGCTAGTTAATGGAAGTTTCGAATCCAAACCCGCAGGTTTGGAAACCAAAGACTCCATTGTGTCGGTCATTTTCTGTCCGTCGCTTACCAACTGTGACTGTCGTCCAGTCTGTAAGGGTGGTTTGATGTCATAACTTACCCTTCCGGACCTAGTAGTCACGTAAGTCTGTTGGTCTGACAGGTCTCCGGGCCGCTCCAATGACTCTTCAGGCCGCTCCAATGACTCTTCAGGCCGCTCCAATGACATAAGTTTGGCTTTAGACTTCGACTTAGAGACTTTCTCCACCTTGACTTCTGCATCTTCAGGCATCGGATTGGTCACTATCTTTAGTCGCTCTGGCCAATGTTCCTGTGTCCTTGTTAGAAAATCAGGTCCATGCAACCAAAACTCTTGCGACTCTTCCTGACAGAATTCCGCCGGCATTGCACCTCTCGAAGTTATGTCGGCCGGGTTCAACACTCCCGGACAATGTCTCCATTGTTCCTTCGTCAAAAAGTCAACGATCTGAGCGCGTCTGTTGGCCACAAATGTCTTTAGTGCAATATTGTCGGCCGCAATGTATACTAACACCAAGGATGCGTCCGTCCAATAGAATAAGGTCAATGTCGTGTCTAACTCCTCAGTTATTTGCTTACTTACCTCGACCGAAACTACAGCCGCCTGTAACTCTGCACGAGGGACAGTCATGTATTTGACCGGCATTGTCTTTGATCTAGAAGTCACAAAGGCCGTCTCAAATTTGTCCTGACTTACCTCTCGGCGAAGGTAGGCTACCATACCAAAGCCGGTGTCACTTGCGTCACTGAATAAGTGCAGTTCGAGATCAGCTGGGAATACCAACTGATTCGGAAAGTAGGAACGGGGTACGTCTATGTTTTTCAATAGATGTAACTCGGCTTCCCACTCCCTCCACTGCTTTGCATGTATAGGAGATATTGGTTCGTCCCACTCTACGTCGGACAACCAAATTTTCCTCATGCACGCTCGTGCCTGTAATATTACCGGACTGATAAAGTTCATCGGGTCAAATAGTCTACTTAATGTCAATAAGCAAATCCTCTTTGTCAAAACTTTGTCTGGGCTACTGGGCTCAAATCTAACTCTTACCTGGAACTTGTCTGAGTTCGGGTTCCAAGCGAGTCCCAGTACTCGCGCCATGGGGATTGGTTCTACCCCCAATTCTATGTCTCCGCTCCCGCGATCTTTCACCGGGAACGACTCTAATAGGGCCTCCGAATTGGTAGTGAACTTGGTCAGAGGAAATCCCCCTGTAGCCAAGCACTCTTGCAGGCCGTGAGCCACTTCTATGGCTTGTTCCGCCGTGTCCTTGGACACCAATCCGTCGTCCATGTAGAAGTTTCTCAAGATGGACTCGATTACTTCTACTGGGTACTTACCAATCTGGGCTGTTGCCGTTTTCTTTAAAACGAACAGCGTGCCATTCGGACTATCGCGGGCGCCAAATATCCTAACGTACATTTGATATGTAACCACTGGGCCGGATAAGTCTTCATTCTCGTACCAGAGAAAGCGAAGGCTATCCTGGTCTGCCTTACAGGCTCTTACCTGGTGGAACATCGCCTCGATGTCACAAGTAAATGCGAATCGCCGCTGTCTAAAACGCAACAGTATTCCAATCAAATAATTGTTCAGGTTGGGTCCGTCCATCAACTCTGAATTCAGGGACATACCTCTATAGACTGCTGCGCAGTCGTTGACTACTCGGACTTTGTCAGGCTTGTCAGGGTGAGTCACATAGTGGTGTGGAAGGTAATAAGTCTGGTCTGTCACTAAGTCAGGGTCCTCTACCTTCCCAGCAAATCCCTTGGCGAAATAGTTGTTGATCTGGGCGCAATACTTATCCCTAATGCCTGGATTCTTCAACAACCGAGCCCTTACTCCGTTTAATCTTTTCAAGGCTAAATTGTAGTTGTTCTCCAACTTAGGTGGTTGTCGACGCCACAACATTCCAACTTCAAAATGTCCAGTCGGTAGTAGACGTATGGTATCTTCCATCATCTCCAGCGACCGCTTCTCATCAGTAGACATGGCTAGGTCATATCCACCGGGTTCCATTGCGTCCCTATCCAGCCATTCGACGGTTCTGGCTCCTGTCTCGAGGTCCTGGCGTATCAATTCCTTCTGTAATTCCTCCTCACTGTACTGGAAAATGTCTAGGTCTCGATATTTAGCCACTTGGCCCTCCACTATATCTGTATAAGTCAAAACGTTACTCAGATAAGTATCGTGGGCCGCTGAACCAGACCCACGGGTCTGATAACAGTAGTCCTCGGGTTCACTATCTGTCCGGTCATCATGAAGTGGTTCCGACAACCTAACATTATCAGGAATCAACTCCTCGTCTGACTCGCTAAAGTCACTATAGTGGTCAATACAGGTTCTCCTAAACTCGTCTATGTCTGGTGGTTCTACTAACGGTGGTTGAGTTATAGGCTGTAATTCGTCGTATCTGTTTATTGGCTTGTCGCCGCCTGTAAACTCATAAGACATGGGTACTCGTGTATACCAACCTAGTATGGTCCTATGGGCATGTGGTCCATTGACATGCGGCTCAGCTGGTCTCGTTTCCCATATTTGGTGTGCGATCAGCTGTTCTGCACCAATCAACATAGAAACATTCCTATAACCTACCTGGTGTCTGGGTATCCTGAGCTTGTCAAAATACTCCTGTGCTATGGGACTCATCGGCGGCACCTTACCTAACTGCCTGCCGAATCCCTTCATAGCTAGACACTTAAATCCGTCCAATGGCAAAGCTTTCCGTTCTTGTCGAGTGTGTTGGTCTCTCGGAAGTAGGGAATCTAGTTCTAAAGATATCCTGTGTCCCTTGAGGTCTCCTACCCCGTGCATAGACTTCAACTCTATTTGGATCTCCTCGGCGTCCTGGAAGCTAGAAACGGCTCTCGCCACTTCCTCGTCGATATAGGATAATGTGGACGCAGTGTCCAACATCACATATATTCGTTTCGATCCCTTATCGCCAGTGAGTTTCACCGGAATTACGCTAAATATTTCCGACGTGGCCGATGATAAATACGTCCGCGCGCTGGTCGATGAACTATCCGCAGTGAAACCTTGGCAGGTCACTTCTCTCGCGCTCGACTCGCCATCCTCGTCCGACGAACCTGGTTGGTAACCATCGTCCTGAATGCCGGTGTACGTATTCCTCCTTATCGATACGGGTTCTTTGCTCCCCTTCCTGTGAGGATTTCGCTGTAAGTAACGGTCCGTTGGGGTGTGGAAATCCGCATGTAGCAACTTGTGATGTAGTCTGCCGCACTCCATGCATCCGTCCTTGCTGTTCGGGCACTGCCGCCGTACATGACCTGGCGCAAGACATGCCCAACAGGTGTCCAACGTCCGCACTTGAACTCTTCTCTGTTCCGAATTTAATTCTTTGAACCGTCTGCAACTATCTAACTTATGGTCGTCAGATCTTACCTCCTTTAGTAAACAGTATTGGCAACCTACAAATCCATCTGGCAACTCCTGTTGCTTTAACCTAGGTCTATCTAACCGCTCACCTGACCATACTCGCGAGTCTGATCTAAAGGCTGGGGTACTCGAATTATATCTGTCTACTGAGTTATAAGTCACAGTGGTCCTGTCATCGTCAAAACTTACCATAGACTTACCGGTAACAGGTTTAGACTCCCTCATATTCTCTTCTGAGAAGTTTGATTTCATCTCTGCTACTGCGTCTGTGGCTATCATGTCATGAATATGCTGAAGTGTCAATACTTTACCTTAGCCCTCCAACTTATTCTCTAATTTGCGCCATTTCTGTCGGTAACGCATGTTTAGACGTCTTATTATGCTCTTCAAAACTTCGGCGTGATCACCATGATGAGGTAGATTCACCGTCCTCAAGATGTCCAATGCGTTCGAAATAGCGTTCGCTAAGTTCAACAGCTCTAACGGAGTTGTAATCCTTCCGCCCTTACCCAAGTCTTCTACTATCGACTGCGCCATCTTCGTTTTATTCCCGTAGATGTCGCTAAGCGTCTTCATCGCTAATTCGAATGCCCTTTCATTGCCGACGAAGTTATCAGCAATGGCTCTAGGTTCTCGATGGAGCATCTGAAGCAAATAGTTGAACTTCTCGTTGGGAGTAAAGGTGCTGTTGGTTAGCTGCTCGTCGACATAGGTTTTGAAGGTCCTCCAATGCTTATGGTTGCCCATAAACTTCTGGGGTTGTTGCGTCGGCAGTCCTTGCCTAGCAGCAAACTTACCTATGTCCCTAAGGGTTGCGTCGTTCCGGGTTAACAAATGGTTTAGTTCCGCAGGGTTGTTAAGTCTGGTCCTTTCCCGGTGGTTCCAACTTACCTGCTCCGCGTCCGTCCTTCTTTCCTTATAGTTTCGGGACTTCTGACGTCTCATTTCTTCCTCTTCATCGCTTGACTCAGTGTCAGTCCTTAGCGCTCGCGATGGTTTGCGCGCCGAGGCCCTGACCCAAGCATCTTGTATAAATTTCTCGGCCGAATTTTCGAAGTTGGGATTATGAATATTCGGGACAGGCGTCCTTACCTGAGGTCTATGTGGTATAGTCTCCTCCGATATGCGTACTCGTTGACTAGGCTGGACTTTATCTAACTCAGGCCTGCTAGGATTAGAATTACTTCTTACCTGGGCTGCTTCCTTTAACCGTAGGTTGCTAAGCAGGTCCGTTATAGGTTGGATGTGCGGCGATAAAGCTTGCGCTAAACTAGCACTTAACTCATCCCTCGTAATAAATTCCTGGCTAGGGTTCTGTTGTATAGTCGGCTCTATCTGAGTAATCCGCTGTCTCTCATATGATCCCTCTTCCGGTTTAACCCGGAAGTTCTCCGTCGAACTGGGTCGGCGCTCCGTCCGCGTATTCCAAACCCGCGGGTTCGGTTCGCCCAATACTCGTCCTGTCGGAGTTTCTTCTCTAAATTCTCCATTCGCTCGTTCGGTGTATAGTGGTGCGGTGTTCCGATGACGTAGATCCTGGGCGATGGGTGAAGCACTAATACCAACTGGCGTGCGATATGTAGAGAACGGTTTAGCGATCCGTGTACTCGTAATAGCTGGACCGGGTATAGGAATTCTGGACGTCGTCGACTCGCGTATAGTCGGAGTTCTCGCTTCCTGTTCGGCCTTCTGCAGTGCGAACAGCTCTCGCAACTCTGTCCCTACACTCGCCCCACATTCTTCGATCATTCGCATCCCCTTCTCGGCGATTTCGTTCGCCTTCCTAGTCCGTTCTTCGCTCTCTAAACTTAATCTCGCACTTTCCAACTGCGCCAGTTTACGCTCTTCTTCTTCCCTCGCTCGTCTCGCTGCGCTCTCTTCTTCCACTCGCGCCTTTTCTTCATACAATGCGCGTCTTCTTTTTTCGATCTCGAGTTCGCGTTCCTTGCGTCCGCGTTCGAGTTGAAGCTCGCACTCCTTCTGTTCACGATCGAGTTTCTTGCGCTCGCGTTCGGCTTGGAGTTCGCGTTTCTTCGCTTCCTGTTCGCGTTCGAGTTGGAGTTCGCGTTTCTTCGCTTCCCGTTCGCATTCAAGTTGGAGTTCGCGTTCTCTCTGTTCGCGTTCGAGTTCCTCGCGCTCGCGCTCGGCTTGGAGTTCGCGTTCCCTTTGCTCGCGTTCCTCTCGCTCGCGCTTACTTATCTCTTCCAACTCTCGTAACTCTGCGTCCAACTTACGTGTGCGCTCCCTTTCCCGCTCGGCTTCCTTCCGTGCTTCCGATGCACGCAAAACTTCCGCCTGTTGTTCGTCCAGTCGGCGTCTTCTTTCCTCCGCCGAGTTGTGCGTAACAAGGGATCTAGCACATATAATCTTACCTCGCGCGTGACTAACCTGGGAATCGCCGCTGTCTCTAGATGCGTCATCGGGTGGAGTCAACGTCCTCTGTTGGATGTTCTCCGTCGTCGGTAGCACCTGGCCCGGTACCACCACTCCATTCTGCATCAGCCAGCTAGTAACTTCCCTCTGATAACGGCGCTCTTCCTTGTCTTGGATCTCTTCTCGCTCCACTAAGTCTCTCAACTCTGCGTCACTCACCTGAGTCGCCTGCGCTTGTGATGCCCATAGCAGCCAGTTCTCCGTCCTAACTCGTCGGAATCGCTCCGATAACTCGCGGTGCTCCAACAAGGCTGCTAAAACCCTGTCGTAAATCCTCGTCGCCACGTCGCTCGACTGAGACTCTACTGCCTTCTTCGCTAGGACTGCAAGCTCCTCCGTCTGCTTGAATAACGCTGAGTTATATCCTCTTCTAATCTCTGCTAACTCTACCCTCCCGATGTTCGCTGAGTCGGCTAACATTTTCCTTACCTTGTCCGCCGTCCGGATTATATGTCCGGCGTGCGCGCGAAGTTTCTTCTTTATCGCGATATCAAGTTCTCTCTCGCTTACCTGACTTACACTCGGTGGACTTGAAGGATTATTTTGGGAACTACGGGTACTCCTAACAGCCGTCGGGACCACGGCACTTACCATACCCACAGGTCTGGAAACCGGGCTCCGGGCTCTCGCTTCTGCTACACTACCCTCCCTATCACTCACCTCTGTCCGGGCTGCTGTACAGTCCTTCCTTACAGTAGCGGTAGGGGATCCTAATACTATTACTTGAGGTTGTTGTTCTTCCTCACTAGTCACTGTCTCGTCCTCCTGTTCACTTACGTCAGCATCACTCGCTGCGTCGTCATAGTCGGCATTGTCGTCAACAGTAATATTGACGCTATCGTCAGTCGGCGGTCCAGCCGCCGTCTCGTAGCTGTCCTCTAGTGCCTCTTTGTCTGAGACACTCATAGTCCAAATAATGTTTGCCTTCCGGCAAAAATATCTCGCAAAAGTTCGAGATATAATTATAATTTAACCGAAATACGGTCAAATTATTTGTCTAATAATCAGTTGGTCCAAAATGTCAAAATAAATTCGCAATGCAATATTGTGAATTTAATGGGGTATATAGTTATAGCAAATACTAGCACAATATTTAAACAAAATATTATTATATAGCTACTATAGCATTAAATACCGGTATAGCACAAAATAACTTTGAATCTAATACAAAATATTCAAAATAAACTTGCCACCCGAATATTTCTAATTTTATATATATAGCTCTAATCAACGTAATTTTAGTTTCAAATATTATATGTATCCACTAGCGCGTGGCTACATCTTCGGGTTGCGACTCTCTCTAACTCTCTCTCTAACTTGAGCGATTCAAAAAAACCATGGCCGGCTAAACCTAAATAACCTAACTAATAAATTGAGTTCAGCTTCGCAGTTAAACAACCGATAATTTTTTACTGCTTCCACAAACACACTGGTGCCAACAGAACAACTAACCTTGTTTGCTGTGAGATTCCACGTCCGCGTCCAAAGATTCAGGCCCTTCGCTGATTGCAAACCGAACCCGCAGACCCACACGAACCCCAAACTCAGAAGTTCCGTCTTGCCATGTATCTCCAGATGGTATAAAATAACTAAGCGGTTACCTAACATACCGGTACAAAACTCTAGAATTTTACAAAATAATTTTGACCGAAACTGAATTCTCGCAAACCTAGCTAAAATTTTCAAAAAACTTACTAATTACAATTTGCCCTAAGGCCTAAGGAACTGCTGTATTCGCAATTAGCAAAAAACGCACTACCGTACATCCACTGTATGCAGCACAGTAAGTAAAACAGTACACCAACCTAACTGCCTAATTGATACTGTGTGTGTGGTACGGCAAAACAAATGTCCCTTCTACCGTACGCAGTAACAGCAATCAGCCTAATGTACTACTGTACTATTGTACGCAGCCAGTGAATACAGTAATCTAAACTAACAGCCTAAAGGAATATACTCAATGTCTTACTGTACGCTAGACTATAGCCTACAGCAGACGATCACGTGCTCCAATTTATTACTCAATACTGTGATACTACTATCAGCCTAAGAATACACACTGCCTTACTGTACGCGGTACAGCAAAGCAATATGCACGTATCACTGATACAAAGTATCAGTGATCTGAACTAACAGCCTAAGAATACTCTATTTACTGTACGCTACAGCCTACAGCAAATAATACACGTATCACTGATAAACAACCGCGACCTCTATACTAACAGCAGAACTGTTGAACAGACCAATACCCGTTAATATCCTTCTGCCAACCTAATGAGCTCTCGCCTAACCAATAAGACACAAAGACTGCTCTACTGTTAAGTAAAGGGGATCAGGAGCGTGATATTACTAAATTGTAAAGGTTGCTAAATACAAAACCGCTACTTACCGTTGGATGGCGCTAATCTGCCGTCCGCTAATATATTTACTAATTTTACACAACTCCTGCAAAATCGCTTGTTCCTTTCTCTACCGATTGCTCGACAGAGAGCTAACTGTTCGAATCTATGAGCCACGCGGGAATAACCAAAACAATAAACCCGAGTCGGCTCCCTAAGCTTACTTAAGACGAGTGCGAGAGGCCTTGCACTCAGAGTATTCTTACGCCTGATTCTATCACTATTAAAGCACGCTATTACCTACGTCTTTTCTAATCGCGAATACTGGGGGTTCTCTAACGTAATGTGTGAATGCGAGAATATTTAAATATCAAAATGGTACAGTATTTGTCTCTCGTGGATAGTACCGCTCTGGGTCTAAAATTGCCTGCAGCTGGCTTTAGGCCAGCAAATTACTAGCGTTTCGTGTGTGCCGAATAGTGCGATCTAGCTGATTGCCCGCTAATGCAAATAACCGCTCAGCGCCGTGAATAGTTTACAGTACTCTAATTATTACTTTAGCTACTCTCCGCTATGCTGCGTACTAATTCTTAATTTTTACTAATCAATTACAGTCACAAATATTTAACAGCGTACTAATTACTAAGAGTTCCAGAATACGTAATTCTAATTTATCACGCAACAGGTTTCGCTAGTAATAGCCTAAATTGCCGTATTACTTTGACCTAATCAGTAACTAATTGTTGTAACTAAGAAATAGAAATCAATCAAAGAGAAAAGAGCGCCTACCTAAAACATTCACAATCATAGGCACACTTCAGTAACACACCAATCAGCGTCAGCAATCACAGTTCGCAATTATGCAGTTAACTACTGTATAGCCCACAATTATGCGACTCACTATTCGTACTCCACACTCAACGTTGTGATACGTGCAGGCCTCTCCCGGGTACATATAGGACTCCTAACTAACCTGATTCCTGCCCCCCTAATACTAAATAGAGACGAAACCTGGATCATCAGCCCCTAATTACTGTACCAGCGATTGGTCTGCATACCACAGCGTTAACCTCCCGACCGCAACGGTGACCCCCCGCCAGCGTTGCTCGCCTTTGAATCCTCCGCTCTCCCTTCGTCGCTAACCCCCCGATGTGCCCACCGCCCACTGGCGCCTTAGCCCTCCATTACGCTAATAGCTACCATAGCGGCGCATGCAAATCACAAAGTCTGACAGTCTCAGAAATCCCTTAGGATTATTGCGCAGAAAAGAATCACATAGAACCATTAATCAAAGGTAGAAATCATAGTGATTTCATATCAGTGAAATCATAGTTGATTGAGTGGTGATGTACAGGTACCGGTACTTCACTTGATGTAGGCAACTGACTGACAGACTGGCTGATCTCCAAAATAATTAGGCCTAACTCTGTAACTACCGCGATACCGGTAAGACGCTAAACTCGTTGGCCAGCACCGACCCTCCGCACCAACTGTTCACAAAATGACTCGATGGCAAGACGTAGGTGACGATATTCTGGATTCTCTCGAAATCCTTAAAAACGAATTGAAATCCCTCAGTGGTATCAAAGACGACGTCGCGGCAATAAAAGATACTCTAAAGATTATCCCCGGCATGATAAAAAACATTGATCATCTAGTCAAAGAAAACAAGCAGCTAAAAGCAGAAAACGAAGAGTTGGCCCAGTACTCTCGCCGTCACGATATCTTAATTCATGCTGTACCAGAAAACACCAACCCAGATGAAGAACGTTCCGCTGTCTTTGATATTACAAATAAACTCGGAATTCCTCCTTCTATGATCGATGTGTTCCACAGGCTAGGCAAGAAAATCAAGGAAAGGGCTGCTGGAGACGGTAAAGTTAAATGTCGCCCTATTATAATACGCTTTCTAGGCCACGCTTCTCGACTACAAGCTATCCGGAGTAAAAAATCGTTGCCAAATCCGTTATACGTAACGGAACATCTAATTCCATCCCATGCTGAGCTGTACAACAAAGCGCGTGAGCTACAACGTAAACACGAAATACGAGCGGTATATTCATTCAATGGAGTTGTTATGATTCGCATTAAAGAAAATGATTTACCACTGCGCATTGCGAACCAATCCGACCTTGAGTCGTTGACTACCCTACCAACTAGGAAAACCATTGATCGTCGTAGCCCACCAATCCCAAACTCTTCTGGATAATTCGAATCGAGCCTAACTCGACACTGAATGCAGTGTTGAGCGATGTCATGTACTATCCACTTGTACTGTTGCAGCTTCATTTCACCTATTGGTCGTGGGCTATTACTGTACTATTGGCTCTGTTAGCCTTTAATTTGTTGTTATTCTATGTAAGCGTACCGGTATCGTAGGTTAAAATTTTTTTTTTGAAGGGATAATAATTGAACTTATATATGTTTCAACCATAGATCCATTTGGACTATTTAACAGAAAGATAATAATCGCCACAAATGAAAAACACTAGCCCTATCTCTAAGTTTTGAACGGACCAATCTTTACTTTATTTTATTTTCTTTCTGATGAAAACCTTTATTACGGATAAAGTCAAATTTAAATTAATACCGTTTTTGATTATCCCATTCACATATATATATATATATATTACTGTTAGTTCTAAAATATTTCTTATAATTAATTGATATATTATGTCATGTCAGTCAGGTGTATACGTCATGATTTATAGTGGTTAATATTACTACTAACATCATTCGCTTATCATTTCATGTCATCTCACCCGCTTTACTAAACGCCCCATGCATGAACCTTCTACCCCTTCATGCGCGCTCTGCTTCTCTCAATTTATCTCCTCGGACTACTACTTTAAATGTAATATTTGCGGCCATTCATATCATGCACAATGTGGATCTTACCAATCCAGCTCTGAGATAGAAGCCACCCCAATGTCCTATGTCTACTGTATATTCTGTAATTTCGATATATTTCCGTTTTCCGTTGTAGACAATAATGACAGCGACATTTTTCACTATTTTTCTCCTGAAATAAATGATGACACAGACTCAAACATTATAAACCAAACATTTAGCCAGCTTGACCCCGAAAATAATACAGTCTCACTTAATATAAATAACGGTTATTTTACAGAAGATACTTTTAACAACGACTTTAAAAATTTAGATAATACAGGCCTAAAAATATTCCACCTTAATGCTCGCAGCTTACCCAAAAATAAATCTGATATTGAAACTTTTCTCTTAACATTAACTACCAAATTCGATGTCATCACATTTTCAGAAACTTTTTTAGACAGTAACTCAAATTTAAATGAAATCACTTTTCCCGGTTTTCACACCCCTTATCTTGACATCCGGAAAACAGGCGACAAATTAAATCGTGGTGGTACTGCTATCTATGTCAAGGAATCCCTGGATGTGTCCCCACGTCCTGATTTAAAAATGAATGGTCTTGAAAATTCATGGGTGCAAATCAAAAGACCACAAAATGCCAAGCCCTTAATTCTAGGCACTATTTACCGTAGACATTCTGTACTCCCTACTGATTTTCTTGAATTACTCGATCTAGCTCTAACTGAACTTACTAAAAACAACTATGATGTAATTATCACAGGAGATATTAATATTAACCTTCTAAAATCAACCACTACTTCCAAATCCTATACTGACCTCATTAATTCCTACGGTTTTATACAACTTATCAACCAACCTACACGTGTTTTTCATAATGAACTACCCGATCAGACAATACACTCTGAAACTCTTATAGATCATATACTTACAAACATTACTAATTATACTACTACAGCCGGTACTTTTAACTCACAAATAGGCACTTCTGATCACTATGCTACATTCGTTATCCTCCAGAAGTACTCCTGTTACTTTCATCCAGCAGCTCCACACACAATATTCGATTACTCGCGTTTTAACAAGGATCAATTTCTGAGAGACGTAGCCAGTAGTAAATCTTGGTCTTATCTAACTCCAACTATAGCCGACAAGGACAAACTAGACTCTTTCTACTCCGATTTTAATTCTATCTGCGACAAACATTTACCTAAGAAATCTATTCCACCCCGTAAAAAATTATCTAAACCCTGGATGACTGATAATCTTATCAAAAGCTCCATTAATAAAAACAAATTATACAGAATTTACATTAGGAATCCTACCCCTGCTAATACTCTTGCTTACAAAACCTATAGGAATAAATTAACTTCTACTCTAAGGGCTGCCGAGAAGGCCTATTACTCTAGTGGATTCGAAACTAACTCAGGTAACATACGCAAAACATGGATAATTATAAACTCTGCATTAAATAAAACAAAACATTTAAATACTCCAAAAAAACTAACTATCCGTACTGATAATTCTGCCAAAACCATCACCGACCCAAAGCAAATTGCTGAAGCTTTCAACCTACACTTTACTACCATAGGACCTAAACTAGCCAACGATATTCCTAAATCCAACCGCTCCCCACTACGCTTCATTAACCACACTCGCTCTAACTCATTTTCACTGGTAGAGACATCCCCTGTCGAAGTCGAATATCTAATCCTCCAATTAGACCCCAAATCTGCATCTCATGATTGTTTCCCCATTAAACTATTACAGTTGTCTGCTAAATTACTATCTATTCATCTATCTCACCTAATTAACCTATCGATAACTCAAGGCTTCTTCCCTAAGGCTCTTAAATCGGCCAAAGTCATTCCCGTATTCAAGAGTGCCGACCCATCGGACACTAATAACTACCGACCTATTTCTCTTCTACCCGTAATAAGCAAACTGTACGAATCCATAATTAATAACCAACTACTCTCGTACCTAAAAAAATATTCCATATTGTCTAATTCTCAATTCGGCTTTCGCCCTAAATCTACAACATCCCATGCTCTGCTATCCGTTGTAGAGAACATTCACAAATACTTAGACCAAAAACTATTCACCAGTGCTATCTATATAGATCTAAAAAAGGCTTTCGACACTATTGATCACTCTATCCTAACCTCTAAGCTAAACTCCTATGGTATCCGGGGAATACCACAGCAACTACTCTCAAGCTTCCTAGATTCTAGAACCCAATTTGTTTCTATCGGTAACCACCATTCCTCTAGTTTACCTATTACATGTGGTGTCCCACAAGGCGCCACTATCTCGCCAATCCTATTCCTATTGTATATCAACGACCTTCCCAATGCTACCTCACTAATCTCAACATTATTTGCTGACGACACAACTCTTCATATAGCTAAACCTAATCTGGACTCTTTAATCTCCATAACTAACTCTGAATTATCTAAGATTGCGGACTGGCTATCAGACAACCGTCTATCTCTCAATCTATCTAAGACTGAATATGCTATATACTCTAATTACCCTAATACTCACTCCGACCCAATACTAATTAACCATTCCCCCATTACTCGGAAACCACATTCTAAATTTCTAGGGGTTCTAGTAGATGACAACTTAAACTGGAAATCTCACATTAAACATATTACGTCTAAAATCTCTAGAACCTCCGGAATATTCTACAAACTGCGTCACATATTTCCCCTTCGTATACTTCGCCAACTATATTTTTCACTTGTACACCCCTATTTATTGTATGGCATTCTACTCTGGGGCAAAACCCATTCTTATACCCTACAACCCCTACGTATAAAAATAAACAAACTCCTCCGCTGTATTACTTTCTCGCACTACCGAGCTTCTTCTAAACCTATCTATAAGTCTCTCGGCATCCTACCTATTGACCTCCTCTATAAGCACCAAGTAGGATCCCTCATGTACGATGTAAACGCTAACTTATTTAAACCTGATTCTACTCTAGGCTCATTATTCACCAAAATTTCCTCTGTACACAGATATCCAACTCGCCTTGCTACTACGGACGGTTTCTCTATTCCGAAGGTCCGCCTAACTTCCTCCAAAGCTTCCATGAATTATCAAGGCCCTTCAATTTGGAACGCACTACCATCTCAATTAAAACACTCAAAATCAAAAAAAGCATTTTCGTCAGCGTATAAATACCACCTGTTAATGTCCCTGTAGTTAGGCCCATGCCCACTTTTTATATCTCACCACGTATCTTTTATTATAGTCGCTGCCATTTATTGCCTCTCAAAGTCTTCTATCCCAGAATGCTACTGCTACACTATTCGGCTGACCATCAATTATATCTTATACAATAAAGCTCAAAAACCAGACAAATTCTAGAGGAGCAGACACGCCCACCCACCCCCCCCCCCCCACCCCACCTCCAACCCATCAATTTCCAGTCGGAGTAGCAGGCTATACTAGCTTCGCTATTGTCTGCTACTTCGTCATCACCATCACCTTCATCCAATGTTTGTATTGATTGTACTGAAATAGGAAATTGTTGAAAGGAAAAATAAATTGAATTGAATTGAGTTCAGTTGTAATTAGCAGTAATCGAAGGAATTAATTGAGAAACACAAGCAAGAGTAATCGCACTAGCAAATCATTTCAAGAAACTAATCAAAATTAGCAAATTGCAGAAAATACACTAAAATATCCGTCAAAAATGAATAGAGACAGCTCAGCAAGTACAGCAGCAGTGAGGTATAGAATAGTACACAGATTGTAAGGCTCTACCGGCACACCGCCAATTTATAGGTGATCCGGATGGGGTGATGCAATAGGGTGACTCAATCGCTCTCCTATTGGCTCTCCAGTCCGTGCTAGCATTAGGCCAACCTGGAAGCAGTTAGTCCAATAAGGAGGCCGGATTGTAGCCCTATGCCCTCAAATTATTACCATATATGGTAATGGATCACGTCTCTGGCTGCTGAATGGCCAGGACAGCGTCCCTATATGCTAGCCCTATCAAACTAATATCAGCAAGCACGAAATCCAGGGTCCGAATAAACTTGCTACCCTGGAACTATCTACATATATCCTAATACAAAATTACGTAGGTAGGGCTACATACTATACAAAATGGATGGATTCAAATATATGGGTGTTTCGATTTCCCTATCTAAATATCATTGCGTTATTATGCCTTATCTAAAATATCACGCTGCACAATGGACTAATATTACGTACAGTATAACGGACTAATATTGCATACTGCATAACGACTAATAATACATACTGCATGATGACTAATAATACATACTGCATGATGACTAATAATATGGATACAGCGCCATATACCGTAACACCCACTTCTAACAATCAATGTCTCGTGAAGCTTAGACCCACTTCTAACAATCAATATCTTGTGTAGCTTAGACCCACTTCTAACAATCAATGTCTCGTGTAGCTTAGACCCACTTCTAACAATCAATGTCTCGTGAAGCTTAGACCCACTTCTAACAATCAATATCTTGTGTAGCTTAGACCCACTTCTAACAATCAATATCTTGTATAGCTTAGACCCACTTCTAACAATCAATGTCTCGTGTAGCTTAGACCCACTTCTAACAATCAATATCTTGTATAGCTTAGACCCACTTCTAACAATCATTGTCTCGTGTAGCTTAGACCCACTTCTAACAATCAATGTCTCGTGAAGCTTAGACCCACTTCTAACAATCAATATCTTGTGTAGCTTAGACCCACTTCTAACAATCAATATCTTGTATAGCTTAGACCCACTTCTAACAATCAATGTCTCGTGTAGCTTAGACCCACTTCTAACAATCAATATCTTGTGTAGCTTAGACCCACTTCTAACAATCAATATCTTGTATAGCTTAGACCCACTTCTAACAATCAATATCTTGTATAGCTTAGACCCACTTCTAACAATCAATGTCTCGTGTAGCTTAGACCCACTTCTAACAATCAATATCTTGTATAGCTTAGACCCACTTCTAACAATCATTGTCTCGTGTAGCTTAGACCCACTTCTAACAATCAATGTCTCGTGAAGCTTAGACCCACTTCTAACAATCAATATCTTGTGTAGCTTAGACCCACTTCTAACAATCAATATCTTGTATAGCTTAGACCCACTTCTAACAATCAATGTCTCGTGTAGCTTAGACCCACTTCTAACAATCAATATCTTGTATAGCTTAGACCCACTTCTAACAATCAATATCTTGTATAGCTTAGACCCACTTCTAACAATCATTGTCTCGTGTAGCTTAGACCCACTTCTAACAATCAATGTCTCGTGAAGCTTAGACCCACTTCTAACAATCAATATCTTGTGTAGCTTAGACCCACTTCTAACAATCAATATCTTGTATAGCTTAGACCCACTTCTAACAATCAATGTCTCGTGTAGCTTAGACCCACTTCTAACAATCAATATCTTGTATAGCTTAGACCCACTTCTAACAATCAATGTCTCGTGTAGCTTAGACCCACTTCTAACAATCAATGTCTCGTGTTTGTTTTGACCCACTTCTAACAATCAATATCTTGTGTAGCTTAGACCCACTTCTAACAATCAATGTCTCGTGTAGCTTAGACCCACTTCTAACAATCAATGTCTCGTGTCGCATTCAATTTTTCGAATTAGCAAATCTTAAATTGGCCATAAATATAAATAAGATGAGGTGTCGGATGTTACCTAAAAACAACATTTTTTTAACGAAAATTTCAATCTTTTAAATATTTTGTCCTCATCACGCATTTGAAATTTTTTTATCCTCACATCTGTCGTTACGCCAGAGGGTAAAAAGAACAAGTGTCGCGGAAACGTAGGTAACTGGTATATTAATGTATATAAATTATTACTGATACAGTTATTTAAGTTACATATGATATGGGTAAAAAGGGCTAGAGTAATCATACGATGTACCAGTATCACGGTAACAGAGCAGGTCTGCTGTCCAGCAGTCAGGGTATGGGTGATACAGCTCCGCAAGTGTGCAGAGCCAGGTAATCAGATAGTCTGATCCCTGCTCACCGGGGGACCGGTCTTACACCTAGCAGTATGACGTCACCCGGTGTGATCTAACTAGTGACCACACAAGGTCTGTCAACCGGCTTGACGGTTGGCTGGCGTGATCCCTTTTTTCTTTCTTTCTACTTTACCTTTCGATAGTTAGTTCTGCCCTTTTATGAATTGCAAATATAAAAAGGGTGCCGGCATTGACTAATGATAAGGCCTACCTAACTTACTTTCAGTTTCTCGCGAATAGGTACAGTACGTCTTATACTACAACTGTATGCACAATTAAATAAGGATATTTAACCACCGATCGGCTTTCCTACTAATAATACTACAAATAGAATGAACAACGCATGAAGACGCCTAACTAAATTATTTTCAGTTTCGTACAGACAAGGTCAGTCAGTTTCTCAAATACTACGACGAGTTTAAAGCGGATTGTAACAGACTGGCAAAAAAAACAGACTATACTAAAGGTATGACGCTGAGGACGCCGGGTGTGTGGAGGAACGTTGTCCACATCGTCGAACCCGAGGAACACCTCGTCTAGGGACGAAGAGGGTGACGGGGAGCGCGCTGGTGCCGGAGGGGGTGAAGTTGGACGCACAGAAGGTACCGGAGGAGAGGCCTGGTAATGTCGCTCACCCGGAGGTTCGGTGTCGGCTGGTCGCGGGGAAGGTAGACCCGCAGACCCCTTGTCATCGTCGTTGGACGAGGGTTCGTCGACCGCAGGTACCGAGGTATCGCGGTAGGGTAAGCAATAACATTCGGACCGCGGAACCCGATATGCCTGCGAATGCAGTTGGCGACCGACGAACTTCCGGACACTTACCCAGGATTGGTCCATTGTCGCTACAATGTACCGGGGTCGGCCCTGTAGTTGCGGCGAATCGGCGTGGAGGTAGACGATATCTCCTACTTCTAACGGAGTATCTCTAGCGGAGCGACTGGGATGCGGATTTTTGGACTGTGCACTATGGGGATGATTGGCCAAACGACGGCGATGTTGCTGGTCGATAAGCTCAGAATCGATGAGGGGGAGTTGAGCGCCAGTAAACTGATCGCGTTGGAGCAGAATTTCTCGGGCGGATACGCCGCTCGACCGGATACGCGCATTTAACCGGGCGACGGCAAGGGCGAGAGACACAGCGGAGTAGGGTCCCCCGGAGGGATGGAGTTTAAGGAGTTCATCTTCTAATTCGCGGACGGCGTGTTCCGCGACCGGATTTTTGTCTTTATTTTTGGCGCGTCCCAACTCAATACCGATATGGTGGGCAGATAAAACTTTGTCGCCGACTAACGCATGGAATCCTGGTGCGGGATCGGTACGAATGACTGCGTGGGGCCGCTAAGGGGGCACATACCAACGCACAACGTGAGGAGGCCATCCCGCAACGTTGTGTGTTGCTCATCAGAGAGGAACATGGCAGCGGAGTACGACGAGGCGGTTTCGCGGAGGATGAGGATGAACTGTCGATGGCGACGGATGACATCGGCAGCAAATGCGATTCCGATGGCGGCCGGAGGGTCACCGGGCGACTGCTCGATGGATCGCCATGGGGCGGAACGCAGCGCGGCGCATTGGGCGCACTGCGAGTGGATTGATGTGATGGCTTCTTCCATGTCGAGGGCGTAGAAGTACCGCAGAAACGTAACGCGCAGCTGGGTACGCGACGGGTGCTGCAACTCGAGGTGCAGTGACGTAAGGAGACCAGAGAGCGCATGGCGAGGGACAACGATCATTTCACGTGGAGTCGAGAACGCGGTGTGTCGAGGAACAACGAGGAGTCTGTCCATGGCGACGGACGCGCAGCCGATGTACCGCTTAACGTCGCGGATGGTCGTCTCCTCCTTGGATGGACGCGTGCCCTGTGCGAGGTGCGCCTTGGCGCGACGGATAGATGCGCATTCCTGCTGGGTGACGAGCCAGGTACTACGGGTGGCGTACAAGGGACGCGCTGGAGGGGGGGGGGGGTCTTTGGTGAAACCCGCCGTACGGATGATGGGTTCGTCGGCGAGCTGATTAACAAAGTCGCAGACCTGGCACTTAACACACTCGGGAATACTGCGATTTTGGAAGTCGGCTGGTAGGTTGCGCGAACCCTGGATATGGACCACGAGGAGGGAGAACTGGCTCACCATGGCGAGGAAGGTAGTGAGTCTCGGACTGTTGGAGTAAGCCCCACGAGTAAGTTTAGCGAATGCCTGGACGCAGGGTTTACTATCGGTGACAACGGACGTGCGGGTAGTAGCGTGAGTGATATAGGGAGCAAAGTGATGAACAGCTGCGGCGATGGCGAGTGCTTCCAATTCGCAAGGAAGCCAGGTACGTTGATGGGTTCGCAACTTCGAGGAGTAGAACCCGGCGACGAGGAGTTTCGACTCGCGGCGGATATATAAGACAGCGCCGAGTCCATCGACGCTGGAGGCGGCGTCGGTGACGATGAACAGCTCGTTGGAGGGCCGTGGGAGAACCACAGTACGGCATGTTTTCAAGGCGGCCTGAGCGCGCCGGAATGCACAAGTCGAAGGATCCGTCCACTGAACGATATCGGCGGAAGCGCCGACTGCGAGTTCATCGAGGTCGGAGAGAAGTGCTGCGCAATGGGGGAGAACGCGCGCGAGGACTTTATACGATTCCAGGAAGGAACAGAGGGACCGGACAGTGTCAGGTTTATCGCAGGTTGCGAGGGCTGAAACGACATGAGACGATGCGGTCAGGGAGCCAGCAGTCCATTGCCAGCCAAGAATGGTAGTGGAATGCGGGCAAATGACGGTCTTCTTGGGGGATAAACGTAAGGAAGAGCGTGCGAGGGCTGTGAGTAGCACGTTAAAATTTGCAGCTAATTCGGTTATCGTGTTGCCGCCACAATACAAATCATCTGCGAGTTTACTGACGGCACCCTGCTTGATAAGTTCCCCAAGGACACGGCACATCAGTTCTTCCAAGGTGGTCTCGGATCCGGGCATACCCATGGCGCAGCGGGTATAGACTCGTACGCCGCGGAACAGTGTAACAACGCCGCAGAACTTCATGGAGTTGCGACTAATGGGGATCTGGTAGAACGCACTCGTTAAATCGGTTTTGATGAGGAACTTATAGGAGCCGATTTCGCGCAGGGTAGACTCGACACTAGGGAGGAGTGATGGCTGGGGTTTAGCATACCGGGCAATCTCGTTAAAGGCTGTAACGAGACGGGTTCCTCCGTTGGGTTTGGCAATGAGGAAGGAGGGACTGAGGTACTCCACATGTACCCCTGCGTGTTCGGGTGTAGTGAAGACACCGCGTTGTTCGAGTTCGTCGAACCGGTCCTGCAACTCGATGAGGCGGTTGCGGCCGTATTGGGGTACGCGTCCTTTCTGTTGAGGGGGTAGAGTTGGTCCCATGTTGACAATGGCTTTGTAGGGGCCCGCGGCGCCGTTGTATCCGGGGTACTCGGCTTCAAATACCGTGGAGTGCGCGGCGAGGACGTCGGAAAACTGGCAGCGTTCAGCGCTGGTGAGGATGTTGTCGGGGTCTAAGCGTACGCCGTCGACGGAACGGGGGTTGGGGCGACGGGTAGACTGTCCATCGGCCTGTTCGGGAACCTGGCAACTACTCGGGGAGATATGGACGCCCAGCTGGCGGGCGAACGCCTCCCGGATGAGATCGGATTCTGCGCCACTGTCGAGTAGCAATCGAAGTGGACGGGACTGATAATCGGCTTCTAATACGGGGGAACGCATTACAGCGACTTGACGGGCCGCTGGTGGTTGGTTGTAACTCATTGGGGAATCATCGGGGGGCTCGAACTCGTCATTGGAACTGGCGGAATCGGCGATATCGACGGCGCGAGTCCGGACGAGGAACTGTTTATCCTGATCGGGGAGGAACGGGCAGGTACTGAGGAAGTGGTCGAAGTCCTTGCGTTGCGCCTGCTTGCACAGGGGGCAAATCCGGGCAGGTCGTGTGCGGTGCTGTAAACTACGGCGGTCCAGCTGGCGCACACGGTTCGGGTGGCGCGGGGTGACCTCCGTCGTTTGGGAGCGGAACGTGCGCACGTCGGCTGACACACGGAGCTCCTCCAAGAGGGACGGCATAGCCTGGCTGATCTCGGCCTTGACGGAAGCCAAGGTGCGGGAACGAAGTTCGCAGCCATATCGTTGCTTAACCAACGCCGGTAAGTCCTTGTGGATGAGACGTAACCAAGTCAACACGAGGAAGTTCTCCACCGTGGGGGATATCTCCTTGGCGGCGGCGGGGAGCTCGCCGTGGTGGGTAATGCCCCCGAGGGGTGAGAGGAGGTTGCCATCGAAAAACGCTGCGAGACGTTGGAAAAGGTCTTCATGGCGTGTTCGAGGTGGATGGTGGAGAGATCTAGGAAGTGGGAGCCTGTCCGTTGAAAACCGTAATGTAATTGGAGGGCTTGCCAGACGTATGAAAGAGATGTAGATTTTAGTACGATGGTGTTATGCGCGATAACCTGCGCGTAGTTGGCGATTTGGCCCAGCATGAACTCGAGGGAGACGAGTTGTTGCTGCGCGGTACGTTGTTGGGCGTCCGGAACACCGGCGGCATCGTCGACGAGACCCCGGGTCGGACTCGCAGGAGAAGCCTTCTCCCATACTGCGCCAGCGGCGGTAAACTGCGCGAACTCTGGGTCGAGGGACAGACTATAAATCAACGTCTGGCGCCAGGACTCGAATGACGTGATGGATTCCTGAGTAGTGAGTTTAACTAAGCGTGGAGCCTTTAGGTGTTGATTCGCCATGGTGAATGGTGGATCAGGTTAGGTACTGCGTGAGTCCGCAGTACCGGTTAGGTAAGTAGTAGCCTAACTGGTGGGTGGATCGCCAGTAGGTACCGGTAATGGCTGACTGGATAGCAGGAAGGCGACAGAGGGAGCTCTGACCCCGGGTCGCCTGGTGAAGAGAACGTGTAGCGACTCTGAGGAGTGAGAATCGAACTCCGAAACGTTGCCACCACGGCAGAGGGTAAAAAGAACAAGTGTCGCGGACATGTAGGTAACTGGTATATTAATGTATATAAATGATTACTGATACAGTTATTTAAGTTACATATGATATGGGTAAAAAGGGCTCGAGTAATCATACGATCATACGATGTACCAGTATCACGGTAACAGAGCAGGTCTGCTGTCCAGCAGTCAGGGTATGGGTGATACAGCTCCGCAAGTGTGCAGAGCCAGGTAATCAGATAGTCTGATCCCTGCTCACCGGGGGACCGGTCTTACACCTAGCAGTATGACGTCACCCGGTGTGATCTAACTAGTGACCACACAAGGTGTGTCAACCGGCTTGACGGTTGGCTGGCGTTATTTGTAATACAAAATAACATATTTCATTAGATCACAGAGGAGAGTTTTTAGAAATACAATGGCAATGAAAGTAACAGTTTCGGTGTTGGATTTTACGTGTTGGATGTTACGTGTTTGTCCTTGATAATAATTAGGATTAAATATAAGAGATATTACTCTATTGTTTTTTTTTTTAGTTAATTAAAAAGAGAAACCATGAAGAAATAGAAAATTTCAAAAAATACTAGCTAATAAACAAAATATTAGCTACCATAAAAAAATTATCTATTAAGATTCTAGAACATTCACTGATATAAAAAACCACTCAAAACACACAAAAAAAATAAAAGTTAAAACTCATTTGGGACCCTTTCGCCTAAGGAGTCAAAATTGTCGAAACTTTTTTGGAAAAATCGCGACGTTTGCAAAGCATACCGGTATAGTTTACGCGAAATTCGCGAAAAATATCTGTCAGTTTTTGTGCCCTTAAGAAATGGCAAAGGCGTATTATTTTTTACGTGAAAAAATAAATTTCATTCCGAGAAAATTGTCTTAAAAAGTCTAAATCTTCCCGCTCAAAGCTGTCTATCTGGGGTCTGGTTGGTTAATAATGTCTGACATGAAGGAAACACACCACATTGCTAGAATTTTCATATGTTGGTTTTCATTTCCAATGTAGTTTTTTATATTCGGTTGAATATGAATATATAGTCTGTCTGACTATTGTTCTGACCCTGGCTGTCTCGTCACTCTAACTTACATTTTGACGGTCAGACCGACTGAAATGGAGAGACAGTAATAACTCAAATACAAATGTTACGATTTCACTTTATTTATTGAACTTTTTCCAAGTAATTTAATGTTATTTTATATTCAAGTTGTTATTTTTTTACTCGGCGTCTAGAACATCGTGTAAACGGCGTCATATAAATATTTTTTAATAATAATAATAATAATATGGCAAACAAATTGAAACAGAGATAGTTTACCCTCCTTCCTTCTTAGTGGGTGAGTCAGAATTTATTCGCTAATAACAGCTGAATCAATTTGGTTTACATATTTATATTTATCCAACTTTATAAACTGATTTTTGATACAAATCGCTTATAACGTCGACTTCGAGATAAATCATGTGCGCATAAGGGGGGCGTTCATAAAGTATGTCACGCACTAGGGGGGAGGGGGGGGGGATGTCTCTGGATGGTACATTCACAACAATACTACACCGGGTTCATTGGGTCAAGTACACATTGGTTCCCCCAAGCTTGACACTAGAACAAAATCGCCTCCGCTTTGCAGGACATTGCTTTCGCCGTGAAGACCAGCCAGTGCATAATCTAGTACTTTGGCAGCCTCATGGAGTGAATAAGCATGGTGGACAGCCCATGACTTTCTTGAGACGCATCTTAAAGGACACTGGCCTTGAAGATGCGGATGATCTAGCAAATATCATGGGTGATAGGGAGTTGTGGCGGCGCAATTTTGTCGACAAGCCGGCACAGCATTCTGAAAAATGCAGCTGCAATGCAGCATGCCGATCCTAGTAGTAGTAGTAGTAGTAGACGTTTGTGACGGTCACGGCGATGTTCTACGGTATGCTTTAATGTTAGCTTGACTTTGACTAACACATTTATAGATGAGTGGGAAACTTTAAGGAAAAAACAATAAACTCAATAACATTGAATTTAATCCCTAATATTAACAGGACACATGTGACAGGGGAGAGGGAGGGGGTCAAGATTGCGTGACACTTTGTGACAGAGGGGGGAACTGGAAAATTTGCGTGACATACTTTATGAACGCCCCCTAACATAAAGTTATAATGTAAAATATTAATAATATAAGTCCTTGTAAGGTTTAATCTACAACTAACTACAGATAGAATTTTATTTTATCTTTGTCTACCAATATCACCGGAAGTTGAGAAATATTTATATTACAAACATTACAGTTACTGTGTCTCCCCACTGCGGATACATTTGTGTTGCGTTACACGATATCGTCGGGAGAAACATTTCCCGCATGTTTCGCAGCTAAACGGTCGTTCACCTGTATGTAATCTCTTGTGAGCGTTTAGATTGCCGCTCACTGTAAATCCCTTACCACACGTGTCGCACACGAACGGTCGCTCTCCTGTGTGCGTTCGGTTGTGTATCTGTAGGGAACATAGTTGGGAGAAACGTTTCTCACACAGGTTGCAGTTATACGGTTTCTCTCCACTATGCGAACGTTTGTGTGTCTTTAGGGCACTTAGTTGAGAGAAACGTTTGTTACAGATACCGCAATGGTATGGTCGCTCGCCGGTGTGGATCCGTTGGTGTACAATTAGGCTGCTGTTATATGCGAACGTCTTACTACAAGTATCACAGCTGAACTGCTTCTCATTGGATAGACTTCTTCTCACAATATCATGAGGGTGAATCCCAGAGGGACCAGGTTGATGGAAGGAATTATTCATACTTCCGGGTGTTACGTCATCGTCGTAAGTGAGCGTTTCTGAATCAACAGGGAATGGTTGTGGTTGGTCGCCTATATAGAAAGTAATGGAGTGGATTAATAATGGATAACATTGATTCAAATCATAACAAGATAATAAGTAATGTAATAATTGAACAATAACACTCACAAAAATCATAGACAATTCAACACACAATAGCAGAAAAGAGCTGGAACACAGTAAACCTTGGTTCAACTCCGAATGTCGCAAAGAAACAACTATTAGAGAAATCTACTAGCAAACATCTCTCTACAACACACAATAGTAGACAAGAACTGGAACACAGTAAACCTTGGTTCAACTCCGAATGTTGCAAAGAAACAACTAGTAGAGAAATCTACTAGCAAACATCTCTCTCAAACACACAATAGTAGGCAAGAGCTGGAACATAGTAAACCTTGGTTCAACTCCGAATGTCGCAAAGAAACAACTATTAAAGAAATCTACTAGCAAACATCTCTCAACAACACACAATAGTAGGAAAGAGTTGGAACACAGTAAACCTTGGTTCAACTCCGAATGTCGCAAAGAAACAACTATTAGAGAAGGTTCAACTCCGAATGTCGCAAAGAAACAACTATTAGAGAAATCTACTAGCAAACATCTCTCTACAACACACAATAGTAGGCAAGAGCTGGAACATAGTAAACCTTGGTTCAACTCCGAATGTCGCAAAGAAACAACTATTAAAGAAATCTACTAGCAAACATCTCTCAACAACACACAATAGTAGGCAAGAGTTGGAACACAGTAAACCTTGGTTCAACTCCGAATGTCGCAAAGAAACAACTATTAGAGAAGGTTCAACTCCGAATGTCGCAAAGAAACAACTATTAGAGAAATCTACTAGCAAACATCTCTCTACAACACACAATAGTAGGCAAGAGCTGGAACACAGTAAACCTTGGTTCAACTCCGAATGTCGCGAAGAAACAACTATTAGAGAAATCCACTAGCAAACATCTCTCTACAACAAACAATAGTAGACAAGAGCTGGAACACAGTAAACCTTGGTTCAACTCCGAATGTCGCGAAGAAACAACTATTAAAGAAATCTACTTGCAAACATCTCTCTACAACACACAATAGTAGACAAGAGCTGGAACACAGTAAACCTTGTTAGTTAGTTAGTTTAATTCGGACAAGCCGACAATAAAATGTAAAATACACATTATAAATAAAACTTGCTAGACAGACGAGTAACCATATAAAAAACATACGTCGATACAATATAAGAATGATTTGATAAATGCAGAGTTATTGGATAGTAGCATCGTAATAGAGTGAACAGTAGCGTTTGCTTATGTCGGTAGTTCGATCCGGGTCAGGTAAAAAAAGAAAGGTGGGTACACTTTGCATCTTAGGGTTGAAGGAACTAGGCGATCCCAAAAAAATCCCTAATTCTCTGCCGCTTGTGAGCAAAAGGGATTGCGGTAGTACTAAAGCATCCTCTGACGAATTCAGCGTTCACTGTATCCCTGGCGATTGCGCCGTTGATGTCAATTCGCGCCATTAGGTCTGCACCAGAGTAATTAGTCAACAGGGTAGAGCAAAGACGCGGAAGCGGAAAGGAACGGGAAGCCTTGCTGTACGAGCTGGAGCATCCCCTGAATAATTTCCTAATGTCAAGAGTGTGATTGAACGTGGTGAGGCGCTGAATGACTTGAAGTGTTGGGTTAGGACATCTGAGTAGTCTAGTGAAAATACCAACAGACTGACGCAGGGCCTCTACCGAGACAGGCCTGAGGCCAGAAAGGAGATAAAGACATTGGTTATTGATGTACGTACCCACGTGAAGGAGCCCCCGTAGGGCCTTCCGATAAGCAATATCAAGTTTCTCTGTGTCAGTATCATTAAGTGATCCTATATTTAGTCTCAGGGAAAATAGAATTACTGGCATAGCCATGGCCTGCCATAACCTAAAGGTCGTTTCCACATTCAACCATCTAGTGGTCCACCCCTTGGATTGGAAAATTTGGGACATCATCGCAATGGTTTGTAAGGACTCATTGAGGGCGTTCGTAGGCTTAGGGTTGAGTTTGTACCCAAGAATAGTCAAGTGCTCACTACAAGGCACGAGTATACCGTGTAGGGCGAGAAAGGTTGGTTTGTGGCTTCCCCTTTTGTCAATGCATATCCATTTCGTCTTTGACTGTTCGATGCGGAGCTTCAACACACTTGCCTTGCTCTGTAATACTTTAACCATATCCTCAATATCGCGAGCAGAAGTGGAGGATAAGATTAAATCATCTGCGTACACCATGGTCCCAAACCACACATTGCCAACAGAACAGCCAAGCCCACATTTAGAAAGACCAACAGTAATGCTGGTGGTGTACAGGTTAAATAAGTCGGGCGAAAGGAGTGAACCCTGTCTCAGACCCTTGAAGGCCCTTATGCTCTTACAGTGGATAATATCCCCAAACTTCAGGAAGATTTCACTCGATTGATAATAGGATAGGAGAGTTGAAACAACCCAGGGGTTAACTTCTAGGGATAATAGCTTATTAGCCAGGATTACGTGGTCAACATCATCAAAGGCTGCTTCAATATCGAGTTGACAAACGAATATGGGGGAACCCTGTGCGGTGTAGTGCTCGATCACCTCAAGTAGCGTATTAACCATCATGTATGTCCCTATCTTTCGCCTATAGGCCATCTGATTAGTGTGAGTCCCTTTAGCAATTGCGTTATCCAAATAGTCGTGCAGGATAATGAATTCCAGTATCTTGCCCAAGAGACTAGCAGAGGCAATGGGTCTGTAGGAGTTAGGAATCATACTATTATGACCTTTGCCCTTATATATACTGCTGATTACAGACTGGCAAAGTGGATAGGGAACGGCTCTGAGTGTGAATATACAGTTTATTATATATGCAAGGGTGTCACAAATTGGTTCAGGGTCTAATTCTAATAGGTGCTCGACAGTAAGGGAAGAGAAGTCAGGAGCCTTGCCCCTGTTGAGAGATGAGATTGCTTGCTTAACTGCAAGCGGTGAGACATTGGGTTTGGGTGAATTAGCACAAGCTGTATCAAGAGAGCTCTCCAGTTCATCAAGCTCGGTCTGATTTGTTTCATGGTTAAATCTTAAGTCATAGTGGGATCTGAGGTCATTCTAGGATAGGAGAGTTGAAACAACCCAGGGGTTAACTTCTAGGGATAATAGCTTATTAGCCAGGATTACGTGGTCAACATCATTGAAGGCTGCTTCAATATCGAGTTTACAAACGAATATGGGGGAACCCTGTGCGGTGTAGTGCTCGATCACCTCAAGTAGCGTATTAACCATCATGTCTGTCCCTATCTTTCGCCTATAGGCCATCTGATTAGTGTGAGTCCCTTTAGCAATTGCGTTATCCAAATAGTCGTGCAGGATAATGAATTCCAGTATCTTGCCCAAGAGACTAGCAGAGGCAATGGGTCTGTAGGAGTTAGGAATCATACTATTACGACCTTTGCCCTTATATATACTACTGATTACGGACTGGCAAAGTGGATAGGGAACGGCTCTGAGCGTGAATATACAGTTTATTATATATGCAAGGGTGTCACAAATTGGTTCAGGGTCTAATTCTAATAGGTGCTCGACAGTAAGGGAAGAGAAGTCAGGAGCCTTGCCCCTGTTGAGAGATGAGATTGCTTGCTTAACTGCAAGCGGTGAGACATTGGGTTTGGGTGAATTAGCACAAGCTGTATTAAGAGAGCGCTCCAGTTCATCAAGCTCGGTCTGATTTGTTTCATGGTTAAATCTTAAGTCATAGTGGGATCTGAGGTCATTCTGTAGTGATACTGGGACTTCTTTTCCTCGCTTGTTGTTTACCTTACTCCAGAAGGTTTTAGGACTTGATTTGATTTTTGAGGCCCAGCAACTGACATCATTGCCAATGAGGTTCTTGGATAGGAGGTTTCTGAGCCTTCTTGTGGTCCGCTTGGAATCTTTGAACTTCAAGCCGATTGGGTCATCAACATCCTTTCCCCTGTCGCGCCAGAGGTTGTAAAGGTTCTTAGTAGTCTTGCTACGCCTGTACAGTAGTTTAGAGCGAATGCGTATGTTCTTAGTATGGTGGCATCTCTTAATTTGGGGGATGCTATTCATAGCAGCCCGGGTAATAGTAGACTGTAACTCCTCTACAACAGTAGTGAGGTCCGCTAAGGATGAGGGTGCAGAGTTGTACTGCTCGCTGTTGCGTATTCTTGATATTCCTGATTTGATGGAAGAAATGTAAGCCTCTTTTTGGGTTGCTGATGCCTTAGACCAGGCAAAGCGTGTTTGTCTCTTAGTGGTGTGCCCAGTGGTGATTGGGGTATGATCGGTACGGAGCATAAGTATTGCATATAACGGGGTGTGATCGGAGTGGTTGTTAATTGGGTCCATTTCAAGCACCATACCGTGTTCGATAAGGCTATAACCGTGTACATTGGAAATAATGTGGTCAATGTAGGAAGTGCAGCTGAGCGGACCTCTATATGTTATCGGGGGTCCGGAGAATTTCCAGAAAGTGTCAGATGCCACTAGAGAGTTATTGATAAGGAATTCGTTAAGTATACGACCCCTTGGGGATGGTTTCATCCTGTTACACCTGCCTCCTTGAAGCGAGCTGAGGTCCGCATTAGTGTCAGATAGTATGATAGGAACTGTTCCACTGTGCAGAGAGATCAGGGCTCCTGTATACGTCCCAAAAAATCATTGTACCTGACCACATCCTTACCGCTATCCGGTGCATAGGCAGATAAGACAAGCAGGGGGGCGGATACGTTCTTAATGTGGGCCACAATACCCACAATATCATCATCAGAGCTAACGCGTGTCCAACTTGAGATGATATCCTTGCGAAAAAATAGGGCAGTACCACCGGCTCCTCTTACCCTGTCGGAGTTGCCCATCAGATCACTAACAGTGTGGACACAATCAAAGTTCTTGTCCATATGGAGCAGGGTTTCGTTACACTCGATGTCGTCCAACCAGTGCTCCTGTAACCCAAGGAAGTCACACTCACCCAGGATTCCAGAAACATAAGGCTGATTTTGCAAGAGACCATGAGTATTAAAGCTACCTACAGAGATTTGAACAGTGCTAACTGGATGATCCTTTCTGTCACAACCATCAGCCAGGCCTTCCATTCCAGAGTCCAACTGTTTGTTAAAGGTACTTCCAGGGCTGTTTCATAGTGCAGGACTGCCTTCCAGGATAAGCTCGGTCGGGGTTCGCTTGATTGCCGCTACTGGGAATCCACCCTTGACATGATATTCCCCGGGGCCAGAAATAGGAAGACATGACAGCGACTTTGTTGTTGGCGTCAATGGTGATTTGCATGTGCTTGGTGTCCCCTAATATTCTTGTGGTGATATAATGGGCCTTAATATTCTTGTCCATAAGGAAGAGTAGCAGATCCTCCTCGCCATGTCTCCGATTGATGCCAGATACAATAATATCAGAGTGTCTATGGGGCTCAGGGGTTACAGGGTGAGACCACTGTAAGTTCAGATGGCAACGAGATTGCGCACAATGCAGGGTCGTACGAGGAGTTGACCTGCGACGCTGGGTACTGGGTAACTTGTGGTCAGTAGGACAGGCTTTGGAGCGAGTAGTAGAGTGGGACTTATAACTCGCACTCGGGTTGCGGGGCTGTTGAGCTGGGCAATGTGGCGCTTCCTGTTGGTCCTTGGGGTGCCTGTACCTGGGAGGATGCACTTGTTCGTAACTGGAGCTAGGACGGAGTGAACATGTGGTGCGCGTTTGGTTGGCAGTGGTTGGGGAAGGAGCTAAGGATGAGATTGGATTGTAGTAGTTTGTCGTGGAAATTGTTGGCTGCTGTAAAGATTTATTACCACCAAAAACATGCCTGCGACTGGGATGTACCCAGGTACTGGAGGCAGTGGAGGGTTGTTGGGAGCTGATTGAGTCAATCACCAGATACTCGTCGCTATGAATACTATCAATGCTGCAGGAAACCTGGTCAACAGATGGTTCAGAGTCGTTTTGAGGCGTATGAGAGTGAGCAGGGGTATAGCTCACCTTGCGTTGGGTAAGAGGCAGTATATGTTTCTTGGATGCATTAGGGGCAGGTGGCAATGGTTGGGGCATAGGTTGTGGGCTGGTATTCCAATGGGAACCTCTTTCAACTTTGACAAGGCGCTGCTCGAGAACGATCCTGCAGTCCCTTTCAAGGTTCAGTTCCTCTTGAAGGAACATATTTCGTTCCTTGAGTGATGAGTTGTCCTGTTCAAGGATACTTAGACGAGACTGAATAGTAGCAACTGCCACTATAAGGTCGCTTCTGATTCCATCAATGGTGGTGTCACCAGAGGGATAAGACTCTGTAGTCCGGAGGCGTTTCCTACATGCCTCTGTGAAAACACCCTCATGATGACTACGCAGCAGCTCAAAAATATCAACAGCCAATTCGTGTTCTGACATGCGTTGTCGCAATTGGAGCTGGACAGCTTGAATAGGGGACATTAGTGGTCTAATTCTAGTGAGTAGGTTTTCGCATGTGGCTGGGGTAACGATTGTAGGGTTGCTGAGGATAGTTTGTATGGCTTCTTTCCTTGGGAGACCTGAGATGTAATCAAGATTGTCACATAGGCTCACAACATTGATACCATTCTTGAAAGTAGATCCACCCCCGCTAATGCCAGGGACTAGATTCACAGTGCGATGTGTTACCTTACCCTTCCGACTTATTGGAATGTTGGGAGGCTCCAGGTCAATACGAACATCAGTAACCAGACAATGGTGTAGCCACTCCCTCATGAGAGGACTATTAGTGTGCTCAGGCCGTAAGTAATCATGTCCTTGCGAGAGTGCGAGAGCGTAAAGGCAAATGAAAGGGCCACAGTCATAGTTGTTTGTTTGGCCTGGGAACGGACGGGATATGAGTTTAGGAGCCCATGGCTTATTACAAATACCATTGGATTGATCAATCAGATTAAGTATGTGACATATGCGAGAGGGCGTAGAACTAGTCGAATCCGCCTTCAGGGAGTCTAGAGTGAATACAGACTTGCTTTGAGGACAGGCAATGTGCAGTATAAAATGATTGTTTGCGGGGATCTTAGCGAGGCAACATTCAGGGAAGAGAATCATGGACACAGCAGTGACGTCATGGTAACTGGTGATGTATCTAGCCGTAGCCGCTGCATCATAAGAGGGTTGGTTTAACTTCTGGCAGAAGGCCTCCTGGATACAAGCTAATTTAGAGCTTTGGCGTTCTAACAATGTAAAGAAGGCATCAATTATACATGTTGAAAGATGTTGCTTTTTGCCAAAGTACTTCAGGGTGTCATTAGGAATAGGGTAGAAGGGTTTTGGTTCGATCTTCAAGCGCTGCTTGGACATAGCTTCAACAATCTCATCGTTGCTTCTAGTGCAGTTAATGTCTGGAAAGAAGCCATCACAGACAAAAGGGTCCGCCCTAGCAGATAATTCATGTTTGCATGGAATAACAGATGTTGCCAGCTGCTTAGGATTAGGAGTATTCTTACTGAAACAGTCACCAGATTGGTTGGGTCGAACCTTCCTGGCACCGTCATCACACTAGTCTTCAATTAGCACAGAGTCATCCGAGCCTGAGAGTGGGACATAACACTTATGAGCACTAGAATGGATGGATGAACTGCCAGGAAAGGACTCAGGGGTAGGTATGGAGTAATGGTTGCATGTGACAGTGGTGGGTCGAATCTCAGTAGCACTGACAGCAGTAGTAGTGTTTCTCATAACCCAAACCCCATCATCCCCTAGATCTTCAACTAATGGTGATTGAATGGAAGTTTGGATAGGCGACATCGCATTTGACACATCATCAGAATTAGAACTGTATATCTGAGTTTGATTGCAGACGGTGTCAGCGAATGATGGGGGGTTAGCCTTGAGTGGTGTTGGTTGGAATTCGAGTGATTGTTGATGTGAAGATTGATGCTGCATTACTGGTGGCTGAAAAACTGCTGCCAGTACCGGATAACTTGTTGGTTGGGAAGCTAGAGAGTCAGTCCCGACTGTATGGACTGACTTGGATACTGGTAAGGGCACAGATTGGTGAGGTTGATTCTTGGGTGTAGTATGTAATTTTGACGCTGGTTGGAGCTCTGCTCGTTTCTTATAGCACTGTGCAGGAGACTTAATTTTTCTTTTTGGCACCCTAGTAGTAGGCTTCACCTTCGGAGGCCTCTTAACTGCCGATGTAAACTTTGTGAGTGGTGGTGGAATAGGTGGGGGACCTTTGCTCCTCGTTATGGGTCCAGAGATGACTTTGTCCGGAGTGAGTTGCTTGTTGTTCACGTTTGGATGTTTGGGTGAAAATGCAGAGTTACCATCAGTGACGGTCCGGTGATTGGGAGTAAAGTCCTTGTGAGTGGTCAGATCAGAAGTTACTGGAGTGTCAGTGTGGGATGAGTAAAAGGTGGCGTCCAGCATGGTAGATGAATCGAGTGTCCTAGTGAGTGCGAATGTGTCGGAAGGTGAAGGGCTGTTAGGTGTGGGAATCGCATACGGGGCCATAATTTGTCCAGTTGCCATGGTTGTGATGTGTACTGTAGTTGGGCTACAGCTGACAGTGACAGTGGGGTTATTGGGTAAGGAAGCGGGCTGGAAGCATAAGGTTAAGGTAGTTGTAGGTAAATTAGTGCAGGGGGGCCTACAGTATGACACAGACACGACGGCAGGTACAGTTACAGAATTCAATAAATTACAACTATAAGTTTCAGATGGCATTGAAACAGGTCCCAATGGACCAGGCTGCGTGGTCAACCGACTCAGGTCATTGGTTGTGTGGATGCCCGGACCTCGCTGAGCCGGGGTAACCTGGAGATGAGCAAGGAGTGTCCCGGGGGAGATCCCCAAATCATCTGGTGGGCCCGGGAAATACACCGGTGAACCCAGCATTGTCCCCACATTGGTCACCGAGGAGGAGTCTGTCATCCTCAATGATGTCACCCTGGAAGGACCGGACGAGAAGGTGGAGGAACCCATCATCAGCGTCGTCCCGGAAGGAGTAGAGGAGGAACTCGAGGAGTCAGTCGTCCTCGTCAACGTCGCCCCGGATGGACCGGATGAGAAGGTGGATGAACCTGTCGTCGGCGTCGCCCCGGATGAAGTAGAGGAGGAACTCGAGGAGTCCATCGTCCTCGTCAATGTCACCCCGGATGGACCGGACATGAAGGTGGTTGAACCCGTTGTCGGCGTCACCCCTGAAGGAGTAGAGAAGGAACTCGAGTAGTCAGTCGTTCTCATTGCCGTCGCCCCGGATGAAGGAGCGGACGAGAAGGTGGAGGAACCCATCGTTGGCAATGCCCTGGAAGGAGTAGAGGAGAAACTTGAGGAATCTGTTGCCCTCGTCGGCGTAGCCCTCGTCGACGTAGCCCTCGTCGACGTCGCCCTCGTCGACGTCGCCCTGGATGGAACAGATGAGAAGGTGGATGAACCTGTCGTCGGCATCGCCCCGGAAGGAGTAGAGGAGGAACTCGAGGAGTGCGTCGTCCTCATCGACGTCGCCCCGGATGGACCGGATGAGAAGGTGGTTGAAACCGTCGTCGGCGTCGCCCCGGAAGAAGTAGAGGAGGAACTCGAGGAGTCCGTCGTCCTCAGCGATGTAGCCCCGGATGAGAAGGTGGTTGAAACCGTCATCGGCGTTGCCCCGGATGGAGTAGAGGGGGAACTCGAGGAGACCGTCATCCTCATTGCCGTCGCCCCGGAAGGAGTGGATGAGAAGGTGGAGGAACCCGTCGTCAGCGTCGCCCCGGAAGGAGTAGAGGAGGAACTCGAGGAGTCCGTCGTCCTTTTCGACGTCGCCCCAGAAGGAGCGGACGAGAATGTGGAGAAACCCGTCGTCGGCGTCGCCCCGGAAGGAGTAGAGGTGGAACTTGAGGACTCCGTCGTCCGCGTCGACATTGCCCCAGAGGGACCGTACGAAAAGGTGGAAGAACCCGTCATCGGCATTCGCACCGGCAGCCGGCTTTTAGACTTGACCGGGGTTCTCATCATCCTGTAGCTGTATGAAAGTCGCTAGTTTGCTTGGTGACATTTTGAGTGAAAATACCAAAAAAAAAATGATTATGATTAAATGATTAATTAAAGACGGCGTCGAGACGCCGTGAAGGAAGATTATCAATCGGTACTGCAGTGCAGTAGCAGAACTAGGCAGCTATGCTCTAGGCAGTACGGCAGTACTCAGAAGTATATGAAGGAGTAGAGGATAATTAATTAATAGGTTTGTAGGCTATTTGTAGACTTTGTTCAACTACTAGAAAGAGAGAGAAACAACAATTAGAGAAATCTACTAGCAAACATCTCTCTACACACAATAGTAGACAAGAGCTGGAACACAGTAAACCTTTGTTCAACTCCGAATGTCGCAAATAAACAACTATTAGAGAAATCTACTAGCAAACATCTCTCTACAACACACAATAGTAGACAAGAGCTGGAACACAGTAAACCTTGGTTCAACTCCGAATGTCGCAAAGAAACAACTATTAGAGAAATCTACTAGCAAACATCTCTCTACAACACACAATAGTAGACAAGAGCTGGAACACAGTAAACCTTGGTTCAACTCCGAATGTCGCAAAGAAACAAACTATTAGAGAAATCTACTAGCAAACATCTCTCTACACACAATAGTAGACAAGAGCTGGAACATAGTAAACCTTGGTTCAACTCCGAATGTCGCAAAGAAACAACTATTAAAGAAATCTACTAGCAAACATCTATCTACACACAATAGTAGATTAGAGTTGGAACACAGTAAACCTTGGTTCAACTCCGAATGTCGCAAAGAAACAACTATTAGAGAAATCTACTAGCAAACATCTCTCTACACACAATAGTAGACAAGAGCTGGAACACAGTAAACCTTTGTTCAACTCCGAATGTCGCAAATAAACAACTATTAGAGAAATCTACTAGCAAACATCTCTCTACACACAATAGTAGACAAGAGCTGGAACACAGTAAACCTTTGTTCAACTCCGAATGTCGCAAAGAAACAACTATTAGAGAAATCTACTAGCAAACATCTCTCTACAACACACAATAGTAGACAAGAGCTGGAACACAGTAAACCTTGGTTCAACTCCGAATGTCGCAAATAAACAACTATTAGAGAAATCTACTTGCAAACATCTCTCTACAACACACAATAGTAGACAAGAGCTGGAACACAGTAAACCTTGGTTCAACTCCGAATGTCGCAAATAAACAACTATTAGAGAAATCTACTTGCAAACATCTCTCTACAACACACAATAGTAGACAAGAGCTGGAACACAGTAAACCTTGGTTCAACTCCGAATGTCGCAAATAAACAACTATTAGAGAAATCTACTAGCAAACATATTTCTACACACAATAGTAGACAAGAGCTGGAACACAGTAAACCTTTGTTCAACTCCGAATATCGCAAAGAAACAACTATTAGAGAAATCTACTAGCAAACATCTCTCTACAACACACAATAGTAGACAAGAGCTGGAACACAGTAAACCTTGGTTCAACTCCGAATGTCGCAAAGAAACAACTATTAAAGAAATCTACTAGCAAACATCTCTCTACACACAATAGTAGACAAGAGCTGGAACACAGTAAACCTTTGTTCAACTCCGAATGTCGCAAATAAACAACTATTAGAGAAATCTACTAGCAAACATCTCTCTACACACAATAGTAGACAAGAGCTGGAACACAGTAAACCTTTGTTCAACTCCGAATGTCGCAAAGAAACAACTATTAGAGAAATCTACTAGCAAACATCTCTCTACAACACACAATAGTAGACAAGAGCTGGAACACAGTAAACCTTGGTTCAACTCCGAATGTCGCAAAGAAACAACTATTAAAGAAATCTACTAGCAAACATCTCTCTACAACACACAATAGTAGACAAGAGCTGGAACACAGTAAACCTTGGTTCAACTCCGAATGTCGCAAATAAACAACTATTAGAGAAATCTACTTGCAAACATCTCTCTACAACACACAATAGTAGACAAGAGCTGGAACACAGTAAACCTTGGTTCAACTCCGAATTCGCAAATAAACAACTATTAGAGAAATCTACTAGCAAACATCTCTCTACAACACACAATAGTAGACAAGAGCTGGAACACAGTAAACCTTGGTTCAACTCCGAATGTCGCAAATAAACAACTATTAGAGAAATCTACTACCAAACATCTTTCTACAACACACAATAGTAGACAAGAGCTGGAACACAGTAAACCTTGGTTCAACTCCGAAAGTCGCAAAGAAACAACTATTAAAGAAATCTACTTGCAAACATCTCACTACAACAAACAATAGTAGACAAGAGCTGGAACACAGTAAACCTTGGTTCAACTCCGAATGTCGCAAAGAAACAACTATTAGAGAAATCTACTTGCAAACATCTCTCTACACACAATAGTAGACAAGAGCTGGAACACAGTAAACCTTTGTTCAACTCCGAATGTCGCAAAGAAACAACTATTAGAGAAATCTACTTGCAAACATCTCTCTACACACAATAGTAGACAAGAGCTGGAACACAGTAAACCTTGGTTCAACTCCGAATGTCGCAAAGAAACAACTATTAGAGAAATCTACTTGCAAACATCTCTCTACACACAATTGTAGACAAGAGCTGGAACACAGTAAACCTTTGTTCAACTCCGAATGTCGCAAAGAAACAACTATTATAGAAGGTTCAACTCCGAATGTCGCAAAGAAACAACTATTAGAGAAATCTACTAGCAAACATCTCTCTACAACACACAATAGTAGGCAAGAGCTGGAACACAGTAAACCTTGGTTCAACTCCGAATGTCGCAAAGAAACAACTATTAAAGAAATCTACTTGCAAACATCTCTCTACAACACACAATAGTAGACAAGAGCTGGAACACAGTAAACCTTGGTTCAACTCCCAATGTCGCAAAGAAACAACTATTAGAGAAGGTTCAACTCCGAATGTCGCAAAGAAACAACTATTAGAGAAATCTACTAGCAAACATCTCTCTACACACAATAGTAGACAAGAGCTGGAACACAGTAAACCTTTGTTCAACTCCGAATGTCGCAAATAAACAACTATTAGAGAAATCTACTAGCAAACATCTCTCTACAACACACAATAGTAGACAAGAGCTGGAACACAGTAAACCTTGGTTCAACTCCGAATGTCGCAAATAAACAACTATTAGAGAAATCTACTAGCAAACATCTCTCTACAACACAAAATAGTAGACAAGAGCTGGAACACAGTAAACCTTGGTTCAACTCCGAATGTCGCAAAGAAACAACTATTAAAGAAATCTACTAGCAAACATCTCTTTACAACACACAATAGTAGGCAAGAGCTGGAACACAGTAAACCTTGGTTCAACTCCGAATGTCGCAAAGAAACAACTATTAGAGAAATCTACTTGCAAACATCTCTCTACAACACAACAATAGTAGACAAGAGCTGGAACACAGTAAACCTTGGTTCAACTCCGAATGTCGCAAAGAAACAACTATTAGAGAAATCTACTAGCAAACATCTCTCTACACACAATAGTAGACAAGAGCTGGAACACAGTAAACCTTTGTTCAACTCCGAATGTCGCAAATAAACAACTATTAGAGAAATCTACTAGCAAACATCTCTCTACAACACACAAAAGTAGACAAGAGCTGGAACACAGTAAACCTTGGTTCAACTCCGAATGTCGCAAATAAACAACTATTAGAGAAATCTACTAGCAAACATCTCTCTACAACACAAAATAGTAGACAAGAGCTGGAACACAGTAAACCTTGGTTCAACTCCGAATGTCGCAAAGAAACAACTATTAAAGAAATCTACTAGCAAACATCTCTTTACAACACACAATAGTAGGCAAGAGCTGGAACACAGTAAACCTTGGTTCAACTCCGAATGTCGCAAAGAAACAACTATTAGAGAAATCTACTTGCAAACATCTCTCTACAACACACAATAGTAGACAAGAGCTGGAACACAGTAAACCTTGGTTCAACTCCGAATGTCGCAAAGAAACAACTATTAGAGAAATCTACTAGCAAACATCTCTCTACACACAATAGTAGACAAGAGCTGGAACACAGTAAACCTTTGTTCAACTCCGAATGTCGCAAATAAACAACTATTAGAGAAATCTACTAGCAAACATCTCTCTACAACACACAATAGTAGACAAGAGCTGGAACACAGTAAACCTTGGTTCAACTCCGAATGTCGCAAAGAAACAACTATTAGAGAAATCTACTAGCAAACATCTCTCTACAACACACAATAGTAGACAAGAGCTGGAACACAGTAAACCTTGGTTCAACTCCGAATGTCGCAAAGAAACAACTATTAGAGAAATCTACTAGCAAACATCTCTCTACAACACACAATAGTAGACAAGAGCTGGAACACAGTAAACCTTGGTTCAACTCCGAATGTCGCAAAGAAACAACTATTAGAGAAATCTACTAGCAAACATCTCTCTACAACACACAATAGTAGACAAGAGCTGGAACACAGTAAACCTTGGTTCAACTCCGAATGTCGCAAATAAACAACTATTAGAGAAATCTACTAGCAAACATCTCTCTACAACACACAATAGTAGACAAGAGCTGGAACACAGTAAACCTTGGTTCAACTCCGAATGTCGCAAATAAACAACTATTAGAGAAATCTACTAGCAAACATCTCTCTACAACACACAATAGTAGACAAGAGCTGGAACACAGTAAACCTTGGTTCAACTCCGAATGTCGCAAAGAAACAACTATTAGAGAAATCTACTAGCAAACATCTCTCTACAACACACAATAGTAGACAAGAGCTGGAACACAGTAAACCTTGGTTCAACTCCGAATGTCGCAAAGAAACAACTATTAGAGAAATCTACTTGCAAACATCTCTCTACACACAATAGTAGACAAGAGCTGGAACACAGTAAACCTTTGTTCAACTCCGAATGTCGCAAAGAAACAACTATTAGAGAAATCTACTTGCAAACATCTCTCTACACACAATAGTAGACAAGAGCTGGAACACAGTAAACCTTGGTTCAACTCCGAATGTCGCAAAGAAACAACTATTAGAGAAATCTACTTGCAAACATCTCTCTACACACAATTGTAGACAAGAGCTGGAACACAGTAAACCTTTGTTCAACTCCGAATGTCGCAAAGAAACAACTATTAGAGAAGGTTCAACTCCGAATGTCGCAAAGAAACAACTATTAGAGAAATCTACTAGCAAACATCTCTCTACAACACACAATAGTAGGCAAGAGCTGGAACACAGTAAACCTTGGTTCAACTCCGAATGTCGAAAAGAAACAACTATTAAAGAAATCTACTTGCAAACATCTCTCTACAACACACAATAGTAGACAAGAGCTGGAACACAGTAAACCTTGGTTCAACTCCCAATGTCGCAAAGAAACAACTATTAGAGAAGGTTCAACTCCGAATGTCGCAAAGAAACAACTATTAGAGAAATCTACTAGCAAACATCTCTCTACACACAATAGTAGACAAGAGCTGGAACATAGTAAACCTTTGTTCAACTCCGAATGTCGCAAATAAACAACTATTAAATAAATCTACTAGCAAACATCTCTCTACACACAATAGTAGGCAAGAGCTGGAACACAGTAAACCTTGGTTCAACTCCGAATGTCGCAAAGAAACAACTATTAAAGAAATCTACTAGCAAACATCTCTCTACAACACACAATAGTAGACAAGAGCTGGAACACAGTAAACCTTGGTTCAACTCCGAATGTCGCAAATAAACAACTATTAGAGAAATCTACTAGCAAACATCTCTCTACAACACACAATAGTAGACAAGAGCTGGAACACAGTAAACCTTGGTTCAACTCCGAATGTCGCAAATAAACAACTATTAGAGAAATCTACTAGCAAACATCTCTCTACAACACAAAATAGTAGACAAGAGCTGGAACACAGTAAACCTTGGTTCAACTCCGAATGTCGCAAAGAAACAACTATTAAAGAAATCTACTAGCAAACATCTCTTTACAACACACAATAGTAGGCAAGAGCTGGAACACAGTAAACCTTGGTTCAACTCCGAATGTCGCAAAGAAACAACTATTAGAGAAATCTACTAGCAAACATCTCTCTACAACACAAATAGTAGACAAGAGCTGGAACACAGTAAACCTTGGTTCAACTCCGAATGTCGCAAAGAAACAACTATTAGAGAAATCTACTAGCAAACATCTCTCTACAACACACAATAGTAGACAAGAGCTGGAACACAGTAAACCTTGGTTCAACTCCGAATGTCGCAAAGAAACAACTATTAGAGAAATCTACTAGCAAACATCTCTCTACAACACACAATAGTAGACAAGAGCTGGAACACAGTAAACCTTGGTTCAACTCCGAATGTCGCAAAGAAACAACTATTAGAGAAATCTACTAGCAAACATCTCTCTACAACACACAATAGTAGACAAGAGCTGGAACACAGTAAACCTTGGTTCAACTCCGAATGTCGCAAAGAAACAACTATTAGAGAAATCTACTTGCAAACATCTCTCTACAACACACAATAGTAGACAAGAGCTGGAACACAGTAAACCTTGGTTCAACTCCGAATGTCGCAAAGAAACAACTATTAGAGAAATCTACTAGCAAACATCTCTCTACACACAATAGTAGACAAGAGCTGGAACACAGTAAACCTTGGTTCAACTCCGAATGTCGCAAAGAAACAACTATTAGAGAAATCTACTAGCAAACATCTCTCTACAACACACAATAGTAGACAAGAGCTGGAACACAGTAAACCTTGGTTCAACTCCGAATGTCGCAAAGAAACAACTATTAGAGAAATCTACTAGCAAACATCTCTCTACACACAATAGTAGACAAGAGCTGGAACACAGTAAACCTTTGTTCAACTCCGAATGTCGCAAATAAACAACTATTAGAGAAATCTACTAGCAAACATCTCTCTACAACACACAATAGTAGACAAGAGCTGGAACACAGTAAACCTTGGTTCAACTCCGAATGTCGCAAAGAAACAACTATTAGAGAAATCTACTAGCAAACATCTCTCTACACACAATAGTAGACAAGAGCTGGAACACAGTAAACCTTTGTTCAACTCCGAATATCGCAAAGAAACAACTATTAGAGAAATCTACTAGCAAACATCTCTCTACAACACACAATAGTAGACAAGAGCTGGAACACAGTAAACCTTGGTTCAACTCCGAATGTCGCAAAGAAACAACTATTAAAGAAATCTACTAGCAAACATCTCTCTACAACACACAATAGTAGACAAGAGCTGGAACACAGTAAACCTTGGTTCAACTCCGAATGTCGCAAATAAACAACTATTAGAGAAATCTACTTGCAAACATCTCTCTACAACACACAATAGTAGACAAGAGCTGGAACACAGTAAACCTTGGTTCAACTCCGAATGTCGCAAATAAACAACTATTAGAGAAATCTACTAGCAAACATCTCTCTACAACACACAATAGTAGACAAGAGCTGGAACACAGTAAACCTTGGTTCAACTCCGAATGTCGCAAATAAACAACTATTAGAGAAATCTACTACCAAACATCTTTCTACAACACACAATAGTAGACAAGAGCTGGAACACAGTAAACCTTGGTTCAACTCCGAAAGTCGCAAAGAAACAACTATTAAAGAAATCTACTTGCAAACATCTCACTACAACAAACAATAGTAGACAAGAGCTGGAACACAGTAAACCTTGGTTCAACTCCGAATGTCGCAAAGAAACAACTATTAGAGAAATCTACTTGCAAACATCTCTCTACACACAATAGTAGACAAGAGCTGGAACACAGTAAACCTTTGTTCAACTCCGAATGTCGCAAAGAAACAACTATTAGAGAAATCTACTTGCAAACATCTCTCTACACACAATAGTAGACAAGAGCTGGAACACAGTAAACCTTGGTTCAACTCCGAATGTCGCAAAGAAACAACTATTAGAGAAATCTACTTGCAAACATCTCTCTACACACAATTGTAGACAAGAGCTGGAACACAGTAAACCTTTGTTCAACTCCGAATGTCGCAAAGAAACAACTATTAGAGAAGGTTCAACTCCGAATGTCGCAAAGAAACAACTATTAGAGAAATCTACTAGCAAACATCTCTCTACAACACACAATAGTAGGCAAGAGCTGGAACACAGTAAACCTTGGTTCAACTCCCAATGTCGCAAAGAAACAACTATTAGAGAAATCTACTTGCAAACATCTCTCTACAACACACAATAGTAGACAAGAGCTGGAACACAGTAAACCTTGGTTCAACTCCGAATGTCGCAAAGAAACAACTATTAGAGAAATCTACTAGCAAACATCTCTCTACACACAATAGTAGACAAGAGCTGGAACACAGTAAACCTTTGTTCAACTCCGAATGTCGCAAATAAACAACTATTAGAGAAATCTACTAGCAAACATCTCTCTACACACAATAGTAGACAAGAGCTGGAACACAGTAAACCTTTGTTCAACTCCGAATGTCGCAAAGAAACAACTATTAGAGAAATCTACTAGCAAACATCTCTCTACACACAATAGTAGACAAGAGCTGGAACACAGTAAACCTTTGTTCAACTCCGAATGTCGCAAATAAACAACTATTAAAGAAATCTACTAGCAAACATCTCTCTACACACAATAGTAGGCAAGAGCTGGAACACAGTAAACCTTGGTTCAACTCCGAATGTCGCAAAGAAACAACTATTAAAGAAATCTACTAGCAAACATCTCTTTACAACACACAATAGTAGGCAAGAGCTGGAACACAGTAAACCTTGGTTCAACTCCGAATGTCGCAAAGAAACAACTATTAGAGAAATCTACTTGCAAACATCTCTCTACAACACACAATAGTAGACAAGAGCTGGAACACAGTAAACCTTGGTTCAACTCCGAATGTCGCAAAGAAACAACTATTAGAGAAATCTACTAGCAAACATCTCTCTACACACAATAGTAGACAAGAGCTGGAACACAGTAAACCTTTGTTCAACTCCGAATGTCGCAAATAAACAACTATTAGAGAAATCTACTAGCAAACATCTCTCTACAACACACAATAGTAGACAAGAGCTGGAACACAGTAAACCTTGGTTCAACTCCGAATGTCGCAAAGAAACAACTATTAGAGAAATCTACTAGCAAACATCTATCTACACACAATAGTAGACAAGAGCTGGAACATAGTAAACCTTGGTTCAACTCCGAATGTCGCAAAGAAACAACTATTAGAGAAATCTACTAGCAAACATCTATCTACACACAATAGTAGATAAGAGTTGGAACACAGTAAACCTTGGTTTAACTCCGAATGTCGCAAAGAAACAACTATTAGAGAAATCTACTAGCAAACATCTCTCTACACACAATAGTAGACAAGAGCTGGAACACAGTAAACCTTTGTTCAACTCCGAATGTCGCAAATAAACAACTATTAGAGAAATCTACTAGCAAACATCTCTCTACACACAATAGTAGACAAGAGCTGGAACACAGTAAACCTTTGTTCAACTCCGAATGTCGCAAAGAAACAACTATTAGAGAAATCTACTAGCAAACATCTCTCTACAACACACAATAGTAGACAAGAGCTGGAACACAGTAAACCTTGGTTCAACTCCGAATGTCGCAAATAAACAACTATTAGAGAAATCTACTAGCAAACATCTCTCTACAACACACAATAGTAGACAAGAGCTGGAACACAGTAAACCTTGGTTCAACTCCGAATGTCGCAAAGAAACAACTATTAGAGAAATCTACTAGCAAACATCTCTCTACACACAATAGTAGACAAGAGCTGGAACACAGTAAACCTTTGTTCAACTCCGAATATCGCAAAGAAACAACTATTAGAGAAATCTACTAGCAAACATCTCTCTACAACACACAATAGTAGACAAGAGCTGGAACACAGTAAACCTTGGTTCAACTCCGAATGTCGCAAAGAAACAACTATTAAAGAAATCTACTAGCAAACATCTCTCTACAACACACAATAGTAGACAAGAGCTGGAACACAGTAAACCTTGGTTCAACTCCGAATGTCGCAAATAAACAACTATTAGAGAAATCTACTTGCAAACATCTCTCTACAACACACAATAGTAGACAAGAGCTGGAACACAGTAAACCTTGGTTCAACTCCGAATGTCGCAAATAAACAACTATTAGAGAAATCTACTAGCAAACATCTCTCTACAACACACAATAGTAGACAAGAGCTGGAACACAGTAAACCTTGGTTCAACTCCGAATGTCGCAAATAAACAACTATTAGAGAAATCTACTAGCAAACATCTCTCTACAACACACAATAGTAGACAAGAGCTGGAACACAGTAAACCTTGGTTCAACTCCGAATGTCGCAAAGAAACAACTATTAGAGAAATCTACTAGCAAACATCTCTCTACAACAACAATAGTAGACAAGAGCTGGAACACAGTAAACCTTGGTTCAACTCCGAATGTCGCAAAGAAACAACTATTAGAGAAATCTACTAGCAAACATCTCTCTACAACACAATAGTAGACAAGAGCTGGAACACAGTAAACCTTGGTTCAACTCCGAATGTCGCAAAGAAACAACTATTAGAGAAATCTACTAGCAAACATCTCTCTACAACACACAATAGTAGACAAGAGCTGGAACACAGTAAACCTTGGTTCAACTCCGAATGTCGCAAATAAACAACTATTAGAGAAATCTACTAGCAAACATCTCTCTACAACACACAATAGTAGACAAGAGCTGGAACACAGTAAACCTTGGTTCAACTCCGAATGTCGCAAATAAACAACTATTAGAGAAATCTACTAGCAAACATCTCTCTACAACACACAATAGTAGACAAGAGCTGGAACACAGTAAACCTTGGTTCAACTCCGAAAGTCGCAAAGAAACAACTATTAAAGAAATCTACTTGCAAACATCTCACTACAACAAACAATAGTAGACAAGAGCTGGAACACAGTAAACCTTGGTTCAACTCCGAATGTCGCAAAGAAACAACTATTAGAGAAATCTACTTGCAAACATCTCTCTACACACAATAGTAGACAAGAGCTGGAACACAGTAAACCTTTGTTCAACTCCGAATGTCGCAAAGAAACAACTATTAGAGAAATCTACTTGCAAACATCTCTCTACACACAATAGTAGACAAGAGCTGGAACACAGTAAACCTTGGTTCAACTCCGAATGTCGCAAAGAAACAACTATTAGAGAAATCTACTTGCAAACATCTCTCTACACACAATTGTAGACAAGAGCTGGAACACAGTAAACCTTTGTTCAACTCCGAATGTCGCAAAGAAACAACTATTAGAGAAGGTTCAACTCCGAATGTCGCAAAGAAACAACTATTAGAGAAATCTACTAGCAAACATCTCTCTACAACACACAATAGTAGGCAAGAGCTGGAACACAGTAAACCTTGGTTCAACTCCGAATGTCGCAAAGAAACAACTATTAGAGAAATCTACTTGCAAACATCTCTCTACAACACACAATAGTAGACAAGAGCTGGAACACAGTAAACCTTGGTTCAACTCCGAATGTCGCAAAGAAACAACTATTAGAGAAATCTACTAGCAAACATCTCTCTACACACAATAGTAGACAAGAGCTGGAACACAGTAAACCTTTGTTCAACTCCGAATGTCGCAAAGAAACAACTATTAGAGAAATCTACTAGCAAACATCTCTCTACACACAATAGTAGACAAGAGCTGGAACACAGTAAACCTTTGTTCAACTCCGAATGTCGCAAATAAACAACTATTAAAGAAATCTACTAGCAAACATCTCTCTACACACAATAGTAGGCAAGAGCTGGAACACAGTAAACCTTGGTTCAACTCCGAATGTCGCAAAGAAACAACTATTAAAGAAATCTACTAGCAAACATCTCTTTACAACACACAATAGTAGGCAAGAGCTGGAACACAGTAAACCTTGGTTCAACTCCGAATGTCGCAAAGAAACAACTATTAGAGAAATCTACTTGCAAACATCTCTCTACAACACACAATAGTAGACAAGAGCTGGAACACAGTAAACCTTGGTTCAACTCCGAATGTCGCAAAGAAACAACTATTAGAGAAATCTACTAGCAAACATCTCTCTACACACAATAGTAGACAAGAGCTGGAACACAGTAAACCTTTGTTCAACTCCGAATGTCGCAAATAAACAACTATTAGAGAAATCTACTAGCAAACATCTCTCTACAACACACAATAGTAGACAAGAGCTGGAACACAGTAAACCTTGGTTCAACTCCGAATGTCGCAAAGAAACAACTATTAGAGAAATCTACTAGTAAACATCTATCTACACACAATAGTAGACAAGAGCTGGAACATAGTAAACCTTGGTTCAACTCCGAATGTCGCAAAGAAACAACTATTAGAGAAATCTACTAGCAAACATCTATCTACACACAATAGTAGATAAGAGTTGGAACACAGTAAACCTTGGTTTAACTCCGAATGTCGCAAAGAAACAACTATTAGAGAAATCTACTAGCAAACATCTCTCTACACACAATAGTAGACAAGAGCTGGAACACAGTAAACCTTTGTTCAACTCCGAATGTCGCAAATAAACAACTATTAGAGAAATCTACTAGCAAACATCTCTCTACACACAATAGTAGACAAGAGCTGGAACACAGTAAACCTTTGTTCAACTCCGAATGTCGCAAAGAAACAACTATTAGAGAAATCTACTAGCAAACATCTCTCTACAACACACAATAGTAGACAAGAGCTGGAACACAGTAAACCTTGGTTCAACTCCGAATGTCGCAAATAAACAACTATTAGAGAAATCTACTTGCAAACATCTCTCTACACACAATAGTAGACAAGAGCTGGAACACAGTAAACCTTTGTTCAACTCCGAATGTCGCAAAGAAACAACTATTAGAGAAATCTACTAGCAAACATCTCTCTACACACAATAGTAGACAAGAGCTGGAACACAGTAAACCTTTGTTCAACTCCGAATGTCGCAAAGAAACAACTATTAGAGAAATATACTAGCAAACATCTCTCTACAACACACAATAGTAGACAAGAGCTGGAACACAGTAAATCTTGGTTCAACTCCGAATGTCGCAAATAAACAACTATTAGAGAAATCTACTAGCAAACATCTCTCTACACACAATAGTAGGCAAGAGCTGGAACACAGTAAACCTTTGTTCAACTCCGAATGTCGCAAAGAAACAACTATTAGAGAAATCTACTAGCAAACATCTCTCTACAACACACAATAGTAGACAAGAGCTGGAACACAGTAAACCTTGGTTCAACTCCGAATGTCGCAAATAAACAACTATTAGAGAAATCTACTAGCAAACATCTCTCTACAACACACAATAGTAGACAAGAGCTGGAACACAGTAAACCTTGGTTCAACTCCGAATGTCGCAAATAAACAACTATTAGAGAAATCTACTAGCAAACATCTCTCTACAACACACAATAGAAGACAAGAGCTGGAACACAGTAAACCTTGGTTCAACTCCGAATGTCGCAAATAAACAACTATTAGAGAAATCTACTAGCAAACATCTCTCTACACACAATAGTAGACAAGAGCTGGAACACAGTAAACCTTTGTTCAACTCCGAATGTCGCAAAGAAACAACTATTAGAGAAATCTACTAGCAAACATCTCTCTACAACACTCAATAGTAGACAAGAGCTAGAACACAGTAAACCTTGGTTCAACTCCGAATGTCGCAAAGAAACAACTATTAGAGAAATCTACTAGCAAACATCTCTCTACAACACACAATAGTAGACAAGAGCTGGAACACAGTAAACCTTGGTTCAACTCCGAATGTCGCAAATAAACAACTATTAGAGAAATCTACTTGCAAACATCTCTCTACAACACACAATAGTAGACAAGAGCTGGAACACAGTAAACCTTTGTTCAACTCCGAATGTCGCAAAGAAACAACTATTAGAGAAATCTACTAGCAAACATCTCTCTACAACACACAATAGTAGACAAGAGCTGGAACACAGTAAACCTTGGTTCAACTCCGAATGTCGCAAAGAAACAACTATTAGAGAAATCTACTAGCAAACATCTCTCTACAACACACAATAGTAGACAAGAGCTTGAACACAGTAAACCTTGGTTCAACTCCGAATGTCGCAAAGAAACAACTATTAGAGAAATCTACTAGCAAACGTCTCTCTACAACACACAATAGTAGACAAGAGCTGGAACACAGTAAACCTTGGTTCAACTCCGAATGTCGCAAATAAACAACTATTAGAGAAATCTACTTGCAAACATCTCTCTACAACACACAATAGTAGACAAGAGCTGGAACACAGTAAACCTTGGTTCAACTCCGAATGTCGCAAATAAACAACTATTAGAGAAATCTACTTGCAAACATCTCTCTACAACACACAATAGTAGACAAGAGCTGGAACACAGTAAACCTTGGTTCAACTCCGAATGTCGCAAAGAAACAACTATTAGAGAAATCTACTAGCAAACATTCTCTCTACACACAATAGTAGACAAGAGCTGGAACACAGTAAACCTTTGTTCAACTCCGAATGTCGCAAAGAAACAACTATTAGAGAAATCTACTAGCAAACATCTCTCTACACACAATAGTAGACAAGAGCTGGAACACAGTAAACCTTTGTTCAACTCCGAATGTCGCAAATAAACAACTATTAAAGAAATCTACTAGCAAACATCTCTCTACACACAATAGTAGGCAAGAGCTGGAACACAGTAAACCTTGGTTCAACTCCGAATGTCGCAAAGAAACAACTATTAAAGAAATCTACTAGCAAACATCTCTTTACAACACACAATAGTAGGCAAGAGCTGGAACACAGTAAACCTTGGTTCAACTCCGAATGTCGCAAAGAAACAACTATTAGAGAAATCTACTTGCAAACATCTCTCTACAACACACAATAGTAGACAAGAGCTGGAACACAGTAAACCTTGGTTCAACTCCGAATGTCGCAAAGAAACAACTATTAGAGAAATCTACTAGCAAACATCTCTCTACACACAATAGTAGACAAGAGCTGGAACACAGTAAACCTTGGTTCAACTCCGAATGTCGCAAAGAAACAACTATTAGAGAAATCTACTAGCAAACATCTCTCTACAACACACAATAGTAGACAAGAGCTAGAACACAGTAAACCTTGGTTCAACTCCGAATGTCGCAAAGAAACAACTATTAGAGAAATCTACTAGCAAACATCTCTCTACAACACACAATAGTACTACTACTACTACTAGGATCGGCATGCTGCATTGCAGCTGCATTTTTAAGAATGCTGTGCCGGCTTGTCAACAAAATTGCACCGCCACAACTCCCTATCACCCATGACATTTGCTAGATCATCCGCATCTTTAAGGCCAGTGTCCTTTAAGATGCGTCTCAAGAAAGTCATGGGCTGTCCACCATGCTTATTCACTCCATGAGGCTGCCAAAGTACAAGATTATGCACTGGCTGGTCCTCACGGCGAAAGCAATGTCCTGCAAAGCGGAGGCGATTTTGTTCTAGTGTCAAGCTTGGGTGAACCAATGAGACACCTCCAATGTTATATAGTGCCTGGTTGGAGATGTGTGCATTGTACTTGACACAATGAACCCGGCGTAGCATTCTTGTGAATGTGCCATCCAGAGATTTGGTGTCCTCAGCAGTTAGAGCCCAGCATGGACTCCCGTAGAGGAGTACTGGAACTACTGCTGCTCTAAATAATCGGACCTTAAGTTTCCGATTAATTCTAGGTGACTTCCAAATCCTGGAAAGCCTATTCAAGGCTGCCCATGCCTTTCCCTTACGTATTCGAAGGTCCTCACCTGACTTCCGGATCCATGATCCCAGGTAACAGAAGTCGTCCACATGCTCAAGCATACCATCCTTTGAGCTTATGCTCATCCGATCAGAGACTTGCTGAGGACTTTCAAAGTTTACTGTCAGAATTTTGGTCTTTCTGGAGTTAATAAAAAGACCAACACTAGAAGCAGCATGTTCTAATGAGCTGAGGAGCCGTTGGGCTCTCTCTAATGATTCTGAGAGTACTCCTAAGTCATCAGCAAAGTCTAGATCAGTTAGGTACTTGGCAGGATTTCCTCGACTTCTGGAGCCAAGAGCTGGAACACAGTAAACCTTGGTTCAACTCCGAATGTCGCAAAGAAACAACTATTAGAGAAATCTACTAGCAAACATATCTACTACACACAATAGTAGACAAGAGCTGGAACACAGTAAACCTTGGTTCAACTCCGAATGTCGCAAAGAAACAACTATTAGAGAAATCTACTTGCAAACATCTTTCTACAACAAACAATAGTAGACAAGAGCTGGAACACAGTAAACCTTTGTTCAACTCCGAATGTCGCAAAGAAACAACTATTAGAGAAATCTACTAGCAAACATATCTACTACACACAATAGTAGACAAGAGCTGGAACACAGTAAACCTTGGTTCAACTCCGAATGTCGCAAAGAAACAACTGTTAGAGAAATCTACTAGCAAACATCTCTCTACAACACACAATAGTAGACAAGAGCTGGAACACAGTAAACCTTTGTTCAACTCCGAATGTCGCAAAGAAACAACTATTAGAGAAATCTACTAGCAAACATCTCACTACAACAAACAATAGTAGACAAGAGCTGGAACACAGTAAATCTTGGTTCAACTCCGAATGTCGCAAATAAACAACTATTAGAGAAATCTACTAGCAAACATCTCTCTACACACAATAGTAGGCAAGAGCTGGAACACAGTAAACCTTTGTTCAACTCCGAATGTCGCAAAGAAACAACTATTAGAGAAATCTACTAGCAAACATCTCTCTACAACACACAATAGTAGACAAGAGCTGGAACACAGTAAACCTTGGTTCAACTCCGAATGTCGCAAATAAACAACTATTAGAGAAATCTACTAGCAAACATCTCTCTACAACACACGATAGTAGACAAGAGCTGGAACACAGTAAACCTTGGTTCAACTCCGAATGTCGCAAATAAACAACTATTAGAGAAATCTACTAGCAAACATATCTACTACACACAATAGTAGACAAGAGCTGGAACACAGTAAACCTTGGTTCAACTCCGAATGTCGCAAAGAAACAACTGTTAGAGAAATCTACTAGCAAACATCTCTCTACAACACACAATAGTAGACAAGAGCTGGAACACAGTAAACCTTTGTTCAACTCCGAATGTCGCAAAGAAACAACTATTAGAGAAATCTACTAGCAAACATCTCACTACAACAAACAATAGTAGACAAGAGCTGGAACACAGTAAATCTTGGTTCAACTCCGAATGTCGCAAATAAACAACTATTAGAGAAATCTACTAGCAAACATCTCTCTACACACAATAGTAGGCAAGAGCTGGAACACAGTAAACCTTTGTTCAACTCCGAATGTCGCAAAGAAACAACTATTAGAGAAATCTACTAGCAAACATCTCTCTACAACACACAATAGTAGACAAGAGCTGGAACACAGTAAACCTTGGTTCAACTCCGAATGTCGCAAATAAACAACTATTAGAGAAATCTACTAGCAAACATCTCTCTACAACACACGATAGTAGACAAGAGCTGGAACACAGTAAACCTTGGTTCAACTCCGAATGTCGCAAATAAACAACTATTAGAGAAATCTACTAGCAAACATCTCTCTACAACACACAATAGAAGACAAGAGCTGGAACACAGTAAACCTTGGTTCAACTCCGAATGTCGCAAATAAACAACTATTAGAGAAATCTACTAGCAAACATCTCTCTACACACAATAGTAGACAAGAGCTGGAACACAGTAAACCTTTGTTCAACTCCGAATGTCGCAAAGAAACAACTATTAGAGAAATCTACTTGCAAACATCTCTCTACAACACACAATAGTAGACAAGAGCTGGAACACAGTAAACCTTTGTTCAACTCCGAATGTCGCAAAGAAACAACTATTAGAGAAATCTACTAGCAAACATCTCTCTACAACACACAATAGTAGACAAGAGCTGGAACACAGCAAACCTTGGTTCAACTCCGAATGTCGCAAAGAAACAACTATTAGAGAAATCTACTAGCAAACATCTCTCTACAACACACAATAGTAGACAAGAGCTTGAACACAGTAAACCTTGGTTCAACTCCGAATGTCGCAAAGAAACAACTATTAGAGAAATCTACTAGCAAACGTCTCTCTACAACACACAATAGTAGACAAGAGCTGGAACACAGTAAACCTTGGTTCAACTCCGAATGTCGCAAATAAACAACTATTAGAGAAATCTACTTGCAAACATCTCTCTACAACACACAATAGTAGACAAGAGCTGGAACACAGTAAACCTTGGTTCAACTCCGAATGTCGCAAATAAACAACTATTAGAGAAATCTACTTGCAAACATCTCTCTACAACACACAATAGTAGACAAGAGCTGGAACACAGTAAACCTTTGTTCAACTCCGAATGTCGCAAAGAAACAACTATTAGAGAACTCTACTAGCAAACATCTCTCTACAACACACAATAGTAGACAAGAGCTGGAACACAGTAAACCTTTGTTCAACTCCGAATGTCGCAAATAAACAACTATTAGAGAAATCTACTTGCAAACATCTCTCTACAACACACAATAGTAGACAAGAGCTGGAACACAGTAAACCTTGGTTCAACTCCGAATGTCGCAAATAAACAACTATTAGAGAAATCTACTAGCAAACATCTCTCTACAACACACAATAGTAGACAAGAACTGGAACACAGTAAACCTTGGTTCAACTCCGAATGTCGCAAATAAACAACTATTAGAGAAATCTACTAGCAAACATCTCTCTACAACACACAATAGTAGACAAGAACTGGAACACAGTAAACCTTGGTTCAACTCCGAATGTCGCAAATAAACAACTATTAGAGAAATCTACTAGCAAACATCTCTCTACAACACACAATAGTAGACAAGAACTGGAACACAGTAAACCTTGGTTCAACTCCGAATGTCGCAAAGAAACAACTATTAGAGAAATCTACTAGCAAACATCTCTCTACAACACACAATAGTAGACAAGAGCTGGAACACAGTAAACCTTGGTTCAACTCCGAATGTCGCAAATAAACAACTATTAGAGAAATCTACTAGCAAACATCTCTCTACAACACACAATAGTAGACAAGAACTGGAACACAGTAAACCTTTGTTCAACTCCGAATGTCGCAAATAAACAACTATTAGAGAAATCTACTAGCAAACATCTCTCTACACACAATAGTAGACAAGAGCTGGAACACAGTAAACCTTTGTTCAACTCCGAATGTCGCAAAGAAACAACTATTAGAGAAATCTACTAGCAAACATCTCTCTACAACACACAATAGTAGACAAGAGCTGGAACACAGTAAACCTTGGTTCAACTCCGAATGTCGCAAAGAAACAACTATTAAAGAAATCTACTAGCAAACATCTCTCTACAACACACAATAGTAGACAAGAGCTGGAACACAGTAAACCTTGGTTCAACTCCGAATGTCGCAAATAAACAACTATTAGAGAAATCTACTTGCAAACATCTCTCTACAACACACAATAGTAGACAAGAGCTGGAACACAGTAAACCTTGGTTCAACTCCGAATTCGCAAATAAACAACTATTAGAGAAATCTACTAGCAAACATCTCTCTACAACACACAATAGTAGACAAGAGCTGGAACACAGTAAACCTTGGTTCAACTCCGAATGTCGCAAATAAACATCTATTAGAGAAATCTACTAGCAAACATCTCTCTACAACACACAATAGTAGACAAGAGCTGGAACACAGTAAACCTTGGTTCAACTCCGAATGTCGCAAAGAAACAACTATTAGAGAAATCTACTTGCAAACATCTTTCTACAACAAACAATAGTAGACAAGAGCTGGAACACAGTAAACCTTTGTTCAACTCCGAATGTCGCAAAGAAACAACTATTAGAGAAATCTACTAGCAAACATATATACTACACACAATAGTAGACAAGAGCTGGAACACAGTAAACCTTGGTTCAACTCCGAATGTCGCAAAGAAACAACTGTTAGAGAAATCTACTAGCAAACATCTCTCTACAACACACAATAGGAGACAAGAGCTGGAACACAGTAAACCTTTGTTCAACTCCGAATGTCGCAAAGAAACAACTATTAGAGAAATCTACTAGCAAACATCTCACTACAACAAACAATAGTAGACAAGAGCTGGAACACAGTAAATCTTGGTTCAACTCCGAATGTCGCAAAGAAACAACTATTAGAGAAATCTACTAGCAAACATCTCTCTACACACAATAGTAGGCAAGAGCTGGAACACAGTAAACCTTTGTTCAACTCCGAATGTCGCAAAGAAACAACTATTAGAGAAATCTACTAGCAAACATCTCTCTACAACACACAATAGTAGACAAGAGCTGGAACACAGTAAACCTTGGTTCAACTCCGAATGTCGCAAATAAACAACTATTAGAGAAATCTACTAGCAAACATCTCTCTACAACACACGATAGTAGACAAGAGCTGGAACACAGTAAACCTTGGTTCAACTCCGAATGTCGCAAATAAACAACTATTAGAGAAATCTACTAGCAAACATCTCTCTACAACACACAATAGAAGACAAGAGCTGGAACACAGTAAACCTTGGTTCAACTCCGAATGTCGCAAATAAACAACTATTAGAGAAATCTACTAGCAAACATCTCTCTACACACAATAGTAGACAAGAGCTGGAACACAGTAAACCTTTGTTCAACTCCGAATGTCGCAAAGAAACAACTATTAGAGAAATCTACTAGCAAACATCTCTCTACAACACTCAATAGTAGACAAGAGCTAGAACACAGTAAACCTTGGCTCAACTCCGAATGTCGCAAATAAAAACTATTAGAGAAATCTACTAGCAAACATCTCTCTACAACACACAATAGTAGACAAGAGCTGGAACACAGTAAACCTTGGTTCAACTCCGAATGTCGCAAATAAACAACTATTAGAGAAATCTACTTGCAAACATCTCTCTACAACACACAATAGTAGACAAGAGCTGGAACACAGTAAACCTTTGTTCAACTCCGAATGTCGCAAAGAAACACCTATTAGAGAAATCTACTAGCAAACATCTCTCTACAACACACAATAGTAGACAAGAGCTGGAACACAGCAAACCTTGGTTCAACTCCGAATGTCGCAAAGAAACAACTATTAGAGAAATCTACTAGCAAACATCTCTCTACAACACACAATAGTAGACAAGAGCTGGAACACAGTAAACCTTGGTTCAACTCCGAATGTCGCAAAGAAACAACTATTAGAGAAATCTACTAGCAAACGTCTCTCTACAACACACAATAGTAGACAAGAGCTGGAACACAGTAAACCTTGGTTCAACTCCGAATGTCGCAAATAAACAACTATTAGAGAAATCTACTAGCAAACATCTCTCTACAACACACAATAGTAGACAAGAGCTGGAACACAGTAAACCTTGGTTCAACTCCGAATGTCGCAAATAAACAACTATTAGAGAAATCTACTTGCAAACATCTCTCTACAACACACAATAGTAGACAAGAGCTGGAACACAGTAAACCTTTGTTCAACTCCGAATGTCGCAAAGAAACAACTATTAGAGAAATCTACTAGCAAACATCTCTCTACAACACACAATAGTAGACAAGAGCTGGAACACAGTAAACCTTGGTTCAACTCCGAATGTCGCAAATAAACAACTATTAGAGAAATCTACTTGCAAACATCTCTCTACAACACACAATAGTAGACAAGAGCTGGAACACAGTAAACCTTGGTTCAACTCCGAATGTCGCAAATAAACAACTATTAGAGAAATCTACTAGCAAACATCTCTCTACAACACACAATAGTAGACAAGAGCTGGAACACAGTAAACCTTGGTTCAACTCCGAATGTCGCAAAGAAACAACTATTAGAGAAATCTACTAGCAAACATCTCTCTACAACACACAATAGTAGACAAGAGCTGGAACACAGTAAACCTTGGTTCAACTCCGAATGTCGCAAAGAAACAACTATTAGAGAAATCTACTAGCAAACATCTCTCTACAACACACAATAGTAGACAAGAGCTGGAACACAGTAAACCTTGGTTCAACTCCGAATGTCGCAAAGAAACAACTATTAGAGAAATCTACTAGCAAACATCTCTCTACAACACACAATAGTAGACAAGAGCTGGAACACAGTAAACCTTGGTTCAACTCCGAATGTCGCAAAGAAACAACTATTAGAGAAATCTACTAGCAAACATCTCTCTACAACACACAATAGTAGACAAGAGCTGGAACACAGTAAACCTTGGTTCAACTCCGAATGTCGCAAATAAACAACTATTAGAGAAATCTACTAGCAAACATCTCTCTACAACACACAATAGTAGACAAGAGCTGGAACACAGTAAACCTTGGTTCAACTCCGAATGTCGCAAAGAAACAACTATTAGAGAAATCTACTAGCAAACATCTCTCTACAACACACAATAGTAGACAAGAGCTGGAACACAGTAAACCTTGGTTCAACTCCGAATGTCGCAAATAAACAACTATTAGAGAAATCTACTAGCAAACATCTCTCTACAACACACAATAGTAGACAAGAGCTGGAACACAGTAAACCTTGGTTCAACTCCGAATGTCGCAAATAAACAACTATTAGAGAAATCTACTAGCAAACATCTCTCTACAACACACAATAGTAGACAAGAGCTGGAACACAGTAAACCTTGGTTCAACTCCGAATGTCGCAAAGAAACAACTATTAGAGAAATCTACTAGCAAACATCTCTCTACAACACACAATAGTAGACAAGAGCTGGAACACAGTAAACCTTGGTTCAACTCCGAATGTCGCAAAGAAACAACTATTAGAGAAATCTACTAGCAAACATCTCTCTACAACACACAATAGTAGACAAGAGCTGGAACACAGTAAACCTTGGTTCAACTCCGAATGTCGCAAAGAAACAACTATTAGAGAAATCTACTAGCAAACATCTCTCTACAACACACAATAGTAGACAAGAGCTGGAACACAGTAAACCTTGGTTCAACTCCGAATGTCGCAAATAAACAACTATTAGAGAAATCTACTAGCAAACATCTCTCTACAACACACAATAGTAGACAAGAGCTGGAACACAGTAAACCTTGGTTCAACTCCGAATGTCGCAAATAAACAACTATTAGAGAAATCTACTAGCAAACATCTCTCTACACACAATAGTAGACAAGAGCTGGAACACAGTAAACCTTTGTTCAACTCCGAATGTCGCAAAGAAACAACTATTAGAGAAATCTACTAGCAAACATCTCTCTACAACACACAATAGTAGACAAGAGCTGGAACACAGTAAACCTTGGTTCAACTCCGAATGTCGCAAAGAAACAACTATTAGAGAAATCTACTAGCAAACATCTCTCTACAACACACAATAGTAGACAAGAGCTGGAACACAGTAAACCTTGGTTCAACTCCGAATGTCGCAAATAAACAACTATTAGAGAAATCTACTAGCAAACATCTCTCTACAACACACAATAGTAGACAAGAGCTGGAACACAGTAAACCTTGGTTCAACTCCGAATGTCGCAAAGAAACAACTATTAGAGAAATCTACTAGCAAACATCTCTCTACAACACACAATAGTAGACAAGAGCTGGAACACAGTAAACCTTGGTTCAACTCCGAATGTCGCAAATAAACAACTATTAGAGAAATCTACTACCAAACATCTTTCTACAACACACAATAGTAGACAAGAGCTGGAACACAGTAAACCTTGGTTCAACTCCGAAAGTCGCAAAGAAACAACTATTAGAGAAATCTACTAGCAAACATCTCTCTACAACACACGATAGTAGACAAGAGCTGGAACACAGTAAACCTTGGTTCAACTCCGAATGTCGCAAAGAAACAACTATTAGAGAAATCTACTAGCAAACATCTCTCTACAACACACAATAGTAGACAAGAGCTAGAACACAGTAAACCTTGGTTCAACTCCGAATGTCGCAAAGAAACAACTATTAGAGAAATCTACTAGCAAACATCTCTCTACAACACACAATAGTAGACAAGAGCTGGAACACAGTAAACCTTGGTTCAACTCCGAATGTCGCAAATAAACAACTATTAGAGAAATCTACTAGCAAACATCTCTCTACAACACACAATAGTAGACAAGAGCTGGAACACAGTAAACCTTGGTTCAACTCCGAATGTCGCAAATAAACAACTATTAGAGAAATCTACTAGCAAACATCTCTCTACAACACACAATAGTAGACAAGAGCTGGAACACAGTAAACCTTGGTTCAACTCCGAATGTCGCAAAGAAACAACTATTAGAGAAATCTACTAGCAAACATCTCTCTACAACACCAATAGTAGACAAGAGCTGGAACACAGTAAACCTTGGTTCAACTCCGAATGTCGCAAAGAAACAACTATTAGAGAAATCTACTAGCAAACATCTCTCTACAACACACAATAGTAGACAAGAGCTGGAACACAGTAAACCTTGGTTCAACTCCGAATGTCGCAAATAAACAACTATTAGAGAAATCTACTAGCAAACATCTCTCTACAACACACAATAGTAGACAAGAGCTGGAACACAGTAAACCTTGGTTCAACTCCGAATGTCGCAAATAAACAACTATTAGAGAAATCTACTAGCAAACATCTCTCTACAACACACAATAGTAGACAAGAGCTGGAACACAGTAAACCTTGGTTCAACTCCGAAAGTCGCAAAGAAACAACTATTAGAGAAATCTACTAGCAAACATCTCTCTACACACAATAGTAGACAAGAGCTGGAACACAGTAAACCTTTGTTCAACTCCGAATGTCGCAAAGAAACAACTATTAGAGAAATCTACTAGCAAACATCTCTCTACAACACACAATAGTAGACAAGAGCTAGAACACAGTAAACCTTGGTTCAACTCCGAATGTCGCAAAGAAACAACTATTAGAGAAATCTACTAGCAAACATCTCTCTACAACACACAATAGTAGACAAGAGCTGGAACACAGTAAACCTTGGTTCAACTCCGAATGTCGCAAAGAAACAACTATTAGAGAAATCTACTAGCAAACATCTCTCTACAACACACAATAGTAGACAAGAGCTGGAACACAGTAAACCTTGGTTCAACTCCGAATGTCGCAAAGAAACAACTATTAGAGAAATCTACTAGCAAACATCTCTCTACAACACACAATAGTAGACAAGAGCTGGAACACAGTAAACCTTGGTTCAACTCCGAATGTCGCAAAGAAACAACTATTAGAGAAATCTACTAGCAAACATCTCTCTACAACACACAATAGTAGACAAGAGCTGGAACACAGTAAACCTTGGTTCAACTCCGAATGTCGCAAAGAAACAACTATTAGAGAAATCTACTAGCAAACATCTCTCTACAACACACAATAGTAGACAAGAGCTGGAACACAGTAAACCTTGGTTCAACTCCGAATGTCGCAAATAAACAACTATTAGAGAAATCTACTTGCAAACATCTCTCTACAACACACAATAGTAGACAAGAGCTGGAACACAGTAAACCTTTGTTCAACTCCGAATGTCGCAAAGAAACAACTATTAGAGAAATCTACTAGCAAACATCTCTCTACAACACACAATAGTAGACAAGAGCTGGAACACAGCAAACCTTGGTTCAACTCCGAATGTCGCAAAGAAACAACTATTAGAGAAATCTACTAGCAAACATCTCTCTACAACACACAATAGTAGACAAGAGCTTGAACACAGTCGCAAAGAAACAACTATTAGAGAAATCTACTAGCAAACGTCTCTCTACAACACACAATAGTAGACAAGAGCTGGAACACAGTAAACCTTGGTTCAACTCCGAATGTCGCAAATAAACAACTATTAGAGAAATCTACTTGCAAACATCTCTCTACAACACACAATAGTAGACAAGAGCTGGAACACAGTAAACCTTGGTTCAACTCCGAATGTCGCAAATAAACAACTATTAGAGAAATCTACTTGCAAACATCTCTCTACAACACACAGTAGTAGACAAGAGCTGGAACACAGTAAACCTTTGTTCAACTCCGAATGTAGCAAAGAAACAACTATTAGAGAAATCTACTAGCAAACATCTCTCTACAACACACAATAGTAGACAAGAGCTGGAACACAGTAAACCTTGGTTCAACTCCGAATGTCGCAAATAAACAACTATTAGAGAAATCTACTTGCAAACATCTCTCTACAACACACAATAGTAGACAAGAGCTGGAACATAGTAAACCTTGGTTCAACTCCGAATGTCTTAAAGAAACAACTATTGAAGAAATCTACTAGCAAACATCTCTCTACAACACACAATAGTAGACAAGAGCTGGAACACAGTAAACCTTTGTTCAACTCCGAATGTCGCAAAGAAACAACTATTAGAGAAATCTACTAGCAAACATCTCTCTACACACAATAGTAGACAAGAGCGGGAACACAGTAAACCTTTGTTCAACTCCGAATGTCGCAAAGAAACAAGAATTAGAGAAATCTACTAGCAAACATCTCTCTACACACAATAGTAGACAAGAGCTGGAACATAGTTAACCTTGGTTCAACTCCGAATGTCGCAAAGAAACAACTATTGGAGAAATCTACTATCAAACATCTCTCTACATGCAATAATAGTAGACAAGAACTGGAACACAGTAAACCTTGGTTCAACTCCGAATGTCGCAAAGAAACAACTATTAGAGAAATCTACTAGCAAACATCTCTCTACAACACACAATAGTAGACAAGAGCTGGAACACAGTAAACCTTGGTTCAACTCCGAATGTCGCAAAGAAACAACTATTAGAGAAATCTACTAGCAAACATCTCTCTACACACAATAATAGTAGACAAGAACTGGAACACAGTAAACCTTGGTTCAACTCCGAATGTCGCAAAGAAACAACTATTAGAGAAATCTACTAGCAAACATCTCTCTACAACACACAATAGTAGACAAGAGCTGGAACACAGTAAACCTTGGTTCAACTCCGAATGTCGCAAAGAAACAACTATTAGAGAAATCTACTAGCAAACATCTCTCTACAACACACAATAGTAGACAAGAGCTGGAACACAGTAAACCTTGGTTCAACTCCGAATGTCGCAAAGAAACAACTATTAAAGAAATCTACTAGCAAACATCTCTCTACACACAATAATAGTAGACAAGAACTGGAACACAGTAAACCTTGGTTCAACTCCGAATGTCGCAAAGAAACAACTATTAGAGAAATCTACTAGCAAACATCTCTCTACACACAATAGTAGATAAGAGTTGGAACACAGTAAACCTTGGTTCAACTCCGAATGTCGCAAAGAAACAACTATTAGATCTCAAAATAATATTTTACGCAGATGACCATGTCTTATATGCAAACTCGGCCACAACACGGTTTTAACGTTGTACATATGGTGCGAAACCAACCGGATGGTAGTCAATTTAAAGAAAACGAAAGTGGTCAAATTCAGAAAAGGGGGCGACTAGGACATACCGACAGATTTACTTACATGGGGAACAACGTCAAAATTGAAAACAAATATGAATAGTTGGGGGTAATATTACAGTCCACACTAAGCTTCTCACCACATACACGTGTATCGACCGCTACCATGCACTGTTCTGCTCTGACACTCCTACACTATCTCAATTAGCTATACTTTAGCACGTAATACAATCATAATATTTACTTACTACATGGCTATGTACTGACACCCCAACACACACTCATATGAATATAAACATATATACTTACTCTATGGCTCGCCCCATATACATACTCACACACACACCCACCCACTCACACATATAATACTCGGCAAGTTGTCGGGTGTCCTACTTTTCTTGGCAGGAATTTTGTTTAAAACATTAAGAACCCTAACAGGTGAAAAATCTGCAGTAGACAAGGAAGTACATTCATCGCAAAAAAACGACCGTATTGCTATTGTCATTGTTACAATTTTCACCAAGCACCTCAGGTCCTCAGCAAATATTTTAGCTTTAGTTTTGTCATCCACTATGGTGTTTCATTTGTACGTAAGTTTTCCTTTGCAGGCAATACGGACTAAATGTTGTTTAATCTAACATATAGTAACTCACCGATACCGGAAACTGTTGATTTGGGTCTTAATGGGAGATTGTAGGTGTTGGGAAGGTCTAAATCGAAGTCGCCTAGAGGCTGAGTAGAGATGGGGGTTAAGTAGTTGGTGAGTGGGGAGAGACCCTGGGTGGTGTGGGCGTGGGGGGTCGATGTGTCTGTATGGATTCCATGTGGTCTATTTATATCGAAGTACAACTCATTCAAGCCATCTCCAACCTCACCTACTACGGGTTTATATTCCAGTTCGTCTTCCGTCTTAATGAATATGATTTCCGGAGCATCTGACGGGTCTGTTAGAGGTTGTGTATAATAATGGTTTGAGTCGGTTGTGGTTACTGCAGGTGTATACGATATGTTGTTATTATAAGATAATAAAGTTGAACTGGCTGTAGTAGTTGATTCAGATTCGATGGGTTTAGGTTTGGGGTTCATTTGTCTTTGTTCTCCCGGGAGGTCGTCTGCCTGGTTGAGCTTGAGATATGGTAACCTCACCACAGGGTGCATAGATGAGGGTTCGGTAGGTGGGTTGCGTTGATTAGAGTTTCGAGATTTCGGGTGGAAAGAACCCATTCCGGTCGCAGGATTGTAATTGTGGCGGAACCTAGTACCGCCATTTATGGTCGCCGATGTCCTCAACGGGCTTTGCCGCAGTGGCAGACTGGTCTCGCGGTAACCGGTAGTCGGGACTGTGGTCGGTGATTGAGTTATGTATTGGGGAAAAGCCGAGGTGATGGCGGCGTTGTTTGTTAGACTGTTAGAGGGACAGGAGAGTGAACTCTGCAGCCACTCAGTAATGCGACCAGCCGTACAATTCTTAACAACATAATCATCCAGAAAATACGAGTTTACTTCCAAGTATTCTTCAAGAAACGTCCGCACAAACGTGTCATTTCCTGAACAGATGTTCGCGAAAATAGATTTGGTAATTACCAATGCGTTGTCCGACTCACAAGTAAACCGTTCCATTGTCTGACTGTCTGATTGTTGTCATTCAGATTGTCCCGGTTCGAGGAGCAAATAATAAGATAATGTTTAAACAGATATAGGCTACTGATATAGGCCTAAGCGCTAGGCCTAATCCTGTCACCAATTGTCAAATATTCTGTCAATGGCGCGCGCTAATACAATCACTAATAATGATTTACAATTAAATGCCAGAATGCCAAAGTGCCTTTAGGGAACTCTTAAAGGATTTATCCTTTTAAGGATAAACCCGGGAGTGGAAGGGTTTACTGTGGAAGATCACCCATCTGCCCATGGTGGTGAACAGGCATTCCTTGGGTTAACGAGCCTAAAAGATTCTCCCATTCATTAAAGGATTTATACTACAGTTCCCCAAAAGCACTCTGGCATTTACGCTGGTTGCAATTATTTAGGTACCGGTACCTGGAAAAAATGCCAAAATGCCGAAGTGCCTTTTGGGAACTATTCGTGTGACTTAGCCACACGTTTCTCAGGTTGACAGTAGGTTATCAGGTGATCTTGATCGGTGATTGGTTTACCACAGTATACAGGTATACCCCTAACAACTGTCAGGCTGACAAGCAGACAAGTACAGAAAGTAAACACAGTACCAATACTGCGTGTTGAATAGGCATTTCGATGTCAGCAGGTCGCTTGGTCTGTTGGCCAGGTTGGAATTCATGCTGCAAAACTCAGACGCGTACCTGCGCGAATGACCGCAAACCAGTGCCAGATGCGCGTTGCGCGTTTGGGTGAGACAGGTGCGCGTTCGGGTGAGACAGGTGCGCGTTGCGCCTCAGCGCGCAGCTCTGCCTCTGATGCGCACCACAAATTAATTGAAATCACGAAAATACACAAAAAAAATTTCGCTCGCTTCGCTCGCATTAGTTTCTCATTTACAATTCTTCAAACAGTCAAATCACTTCACCATAATACTGTAATACCGGCAACCAGAGCTGAATTTGTCTATTTATTTTAATTACAGTAGGCCTACTCTATTGTTGTATTGTTATTAGGTCTATGCTATGCCGATGTTACGTTAGTAAACAGGTAAAGTCACAAAGTAACAATGTATTAATTCTATTATAAGTATGACTTAATTATAAGCCAACTGTATGTTTAAGCCTAATTGTTCTGTTGTTAGGTAGGCCTATACAAAGTATTAGGCCTACTGGCAGACTGGTACCTATTTCAATAGGCCTACTCGTTTTTTTGAAATTGCATGTTTTGTTTGTAATCTAAAATAATATTTTCTGTTATAAAAGCAGTGAGCCCGATGGGCCGCCATAGTCCCTATTGAAAAGTTTTACATGTACGCCGAGCACGTTCGGCAGTTCGGCGCAGCACTAGAACTTGCGCCGGGCAGCCGGGACCTGGCGCAGAAATGTGCTACGCCGGGCAATGAGCCGGAAGGGTCGGCGCAGAGATGTGCTACGCAGGCGTAGCCGGCGGAGCACTGCCAATGGTAGAGATGCTGTGCTCGGCGAAGCAGGCGTCGAAATATTCCCGGGGTCGACGCTGCAGAAATTGACCCGGCTGCCCGGCGCTGGAGCAGGAATCAACCCAGCACACCCGGCGTACATATTTGCCTGGCGCAGAAAATCAGAAATCAGCCGAACCTAGCACCAGACCAACATCAGACCAGACCAACAGCACAGCAACACAATAACAACTGGCCATGCAGGAGGCAGAAAGGAAACTCACACTGCAGCACTGGCTGACTGCAACTGGTCATTTATTTACGTATTTAACCTTATGCTGTTATGCAGTAGGCAGGTAGGCTATCACAGTTCACATTATTGCTATTGGTCATAGTCAGTTTATTTATTTACATAATATTGCTGTATTGTATAAGCTATATTTATATTATATTATATTATTTGGATAGAGACACCGCTGTCATAGAAGCATATAAATAAATCTGCACATAGGGGACATATAATAAACAGGCAGACAGAATTAAGTTGAACAGTGAATAAAACAAAACGACTTATACTATATGGCACTATTGATAATGAAACAATTTATTACCGACACACATGTGTAGTGTAACCATTGGAAATTGCAGTTCAATGACTCCAAGTGCAAGGTCATGCATGAATCTAGGTTCTAGAAATCCCCAAGCAACTTTTTACACAATGAATGGACGGACACTTTTATCGGCAACCGAGGAACGTGATTTTGGAATTACATTTACACCAGACTTGTCCTTCACAGCATCACAGCTCACTGCACAAAGACTGCAGCCCGCGCCATGCGAGTCGTACATTTAATACGAAGAACTTTTACATATTTGGAAGCTCCGATGTTTACTCTCTGACCCAGTTGTACAAATCCCTTGTGCGGCCTCTCCTTGAATACGACACAGTTGTTTGTTCGCCATTCCTCCGACATGATATATATTGAACGTCTTGAACAAGTACAACACCATGTGGTCACTCGCCTTGTACAGTTGTACTATCGCTGGCTGAGTTGTCATATGAAAACCGACTACTTGTAATCAAACTACCGACATTAATATATCGCCGTGTACTAGCCGACCTTATAACAACATACAAGTTTATCAACGGGATTGACAAAATTGAGCGAAGTAATTTCTTCCAGTTTCGTTCCTAACTCCACCAATGCTAACACGCAACAACTTTTTGGAGACAGCGTTGTAAACATTTGGAATCCTTTACCATTGCCGGAAAGTGTTGTTAATGCACGTAATACCCTTGGTACTCCATGATTGAGCATATTCAAAAAAAGACTAGACTGCGAAATGTCCCTTAAAATGAATATATATTGATACTCCTGTGCGCCAAGTGGCAGTAGCGAAAGCGATATCTTTCGGATAGAACGATATCTTTATTAAAATCAAGCTACAGTACCTATTATTTTCATTTTTTCAATCCCAAAAAATATTGTTTTGTGTTAAATTTTAAAATAGTGTTTTTTTTATGTTTAATTGTTTTCCTATCTTTTGTAGTTACTTTACTTTGCACGTTTTATTTCAGCTGTAATATTTTACTTATGCGACATACCTACGGTACCAAATTTATGTTCCGTATAATTACGTATTGTTGTGTTGTATCCTATAGAGTATTGTAAACGTGTCCTTATTAATATGTTTGCCTTTAGTACTGTATGTTGTTGAAGCCCTTGAACCTACTGTAAGTATGCTTTGCCGGTTTTTAATTTAATTTTAGTGTAATTTCATTTTTTTAATAATTAATATTCACCAACTGTACTGGAAGTACTGTAAATAAACTATAATTTTAAATATTTTACTAATTTTACCTGAATACCATTATCCGTATTTTTATTACAATAGTACATACGCTTATTAGCGTACTTTGCCAGATATGTGTTCATTTTATTTTAATCTACTGTACTGTACGTGTACGTACGTACATGTGCAAAAATTTATATTATATTGTTATTCTGGCGATATTAATCCTGTAATAACATAACATAACATACAGCTAGTCATTATTCATTCAGACATACCGTATCTGTAGCATAGACGTATACCGGACCACAGTACGTAGTACTGTAGTAAAGTAGAACGTAGTACATAAATACAAGGACTAGGCCTACTGAAGTAGTCTTTAATATTCTTTCTATAATTCATATTGTAACATTTGAGTAATTTCAAAAAATGTACACTTTACTTGACAACAAAAATTTACATGCAGTGTTTCTTAAGTAGTTGTTTCGTAATGTTACACTTTTGGAATAAAACAACGTACCTACTGTACTTGTTGCATTTGTCTTTATTAAGGTTTTCCGTCTCTGTATCCTTATTTTCGTTTCACCCAACCACAACTTTCGTTCGTTTAAGTAACAACTCGGATTAGTGCAGCTGCAGTATTATAGATAACCGAATAAACTACAGGTACTGTACAGTATAACAGGCAGATTTTATGTTTTATACCAGTCAGCCCGGTGCGGCTTTGAAGAGCCGGTGGAAGATTTTTCACCTAGTGCAGCATTTTGCATTGCACAGAGCCGGCGCAGGATTTTTGCACCTGGCATGGGCGTGGGTTTGCACAGAGCCGGCACATGATTTTTGCACCTGGCATGGGCGTGGGTTTGCACAGAGCCGGCGCAGGATTTTTTGCACTCGGCGTGGTTTTGCACAGAGCCGGCGCAGGATTTTTTGCACGCGGTGTGGTTTTGCTCAGAGCCGGCGCAGGATTTTTGGCACCCGGCGCCGCGTTCGGCGCAGAAAATAAAACTTTTCAATAGGGGCCATAGTAGTGGATTAAAAAAATATTTTTTAATATTAACAATTTTGATGTTGCAAAAATTACATTTATTATGTAAGCCTAGATTCAATGTACAGACAGACAGACGTAAAGATAAGCTTAACACGTTCAAACTTGTAAAATAGGAATGTAAAATTGTTCTTATGAACTGTGCGATTTTTTGAGATATGCACGGCATGAGCTGCGCGATTTTGTTTGGATTATGATGAGGTGCGCGACGAGCCAATTTCAGGTGCGCGGTGATTTCAAAACAACAAAGCGTACCTGCGCGCTCATGCATGAATTCCAACCTGGTCTGTTGGTTGTCAGAGTGCGCGCCGTTGACAAAATATTTTACAATCTGACAACAGGGCTCGGGCTCGCCGTTGGCAAAACGCGCGCCATTGCAGCATTGGCTGATTGGTAGGACGCGCGCCGTTGGCAGAACGCGCGCCGTTGGCAGAATGCGCACCGTTGACAGAATATTTGACAACCAGACAACGGCGCACTTTTGCTGGTTTCCCCAGTTTGTCAAGAGGTCCGCGAAGGTGGCTGTAATGGGCTTCCGTAGCCCAAGGCCTACTACCGTACTACACCAAAGGCCTAGCACATAACATAGCACAGTAGCAACCGTGTAACACTGAAGGCTGACCCCTGCAAACATTTTGACGTTAATTTACGTTAATATTCTACCATTCCAACGTTATTTTTTAACGTGCCCTTACGTTAAATTAACGTATTATTGGCCGGGGTTACTACGTTAAAAATATACTTAAATTTTACTCAAATCATACTAATTAACTCATGTCTGAAAATAACGTTAACAGCCGTATATTATGAACGTTATTTATGAACGTACCATTACGTTAAATTAACGTATTATTGGCCGGGGTTACTGCGTTAAATAAATACGTTAAAAAAATACGTCAATAATACGTTAAAAAAATACGTCACTAATACGTTATTTTTGATTCAAAAGAATAAAAAAGTTCACATTTGAGATTTACTTCATGGACCACAGCGGCAGTTACTTGGTGGACCTGCAAGGGACTGAGGGGGACCTAACCCTAACCTACACAGCCTACGCCTACGCCCCTACACCTACACCTTAGGAGTGGAACCTTCAATGCATTTAGGCAAAATAAATATCGGATTATTTCTGAGAAGAAATATGATGACTTTTGATCAATTGCTAAGAAATTTGTTTAGATTTATATAAAATACTATCACATACCTATTTGACCTCTACGTTAGATAAATCATTTGATTAAATTATTTAAATTTATTAGTTATCAAACAATTTAATTGATAATTTAAAATTTAATTATAGGAAATTAATAACTATTTAGAGTCTGACGTCATTTAACGTTAGACTTGGGGTAGAATGAAACCAATTTATTGTTTGTATTAACTATACTGTACACTGTATATCAAACCTCACCAATCATTTAACGTTTTTTCCCGGAATAAAAAATAATTCAATGCTAAATTTACAGTATATCAGTAATATAAATCGGCATAACGTACTGTACTATTTATTGGCTAAATAAACTTCAATAAACAAAAATATGAGAAATAAACAAAACTACAGTATAAAAAAATAATACCAAAATTGAAAGAAATATTCAATATTGCATCGTTATAAATTCAATAATATTGCACATCACAATAATATATTGAAGAACATGTAAACTAATTAATATTGCAGTTACGGTAGTTATATTATGGGAGTACAAAATAAAGACCCAAGACCCTACAAATGTAAGACCCCCCCTTCCCGCCCTGGTACAAAAGTAAATCCCCCTGGTACAAAAGTAAGACCCCCTGGTACAAACGTAAGGCCCCCAGGTACAAACGTGAGCCCCACCCCAGGTACAAAAGGAAGACCCCCAGGTACAAACGTAAGACCCCCCCCCCCCAAGGTACAAAAGTAAGAACCCCTGGTACAAACGTAAGACCCCCAGGTACAAACGTAAGACCCACCCCAGGTACAAAAGTAAGACCTCCCAGGTTCAAAGGTATGACCCATCCAGGTACAAAAGTAAGACCCCGCCAAGTACAAAAGTAAGACCCCCCTGGTACAAAAGTAAGACACCCTGAATCAAAAGTAAGACCCCCTTGTACAAAAGTAAGACACCCCCCCCCCCAGGTAAAAAAAGTAAGACCACACCCCCCCCCCCCCCCCCCCCAGGAACAAAAGATAGACCACAAGGTACAACTTGAGTGATAGTTGCATGACACTGAATAATTACAACACTATATTCCAGTGGACCTGTTGCAATAAATATTAACGTGATTAAATTACATTACAATTTTCTAATACAAGAATGTTTCTATTTAACCAATGTCAGACGTTTTAAATTAACATTAAAAATCGATGTTAAATTTCAACGTTTGTTTAATATTGGGTTTAGTGATTTATGTTCATGATTAAATTTAACCAATGTCTGACGTTTCAAAATAACGTTAAAAATTGATGTTAAAATTCAACGTCTGTTTAACGTTTGGGTTTAGTCATTTTTGTACATGATTAAATTTAACCAATGTCAGACGTTTCAAAATAACGTTAAAAATTGATGTTAAAATTCAACGTCTGTTTAACGTTTGGGTTTAGTCATTTTTGTACATGATTAAATTTAACCAATGTCAGACGTTTCAAAATAACGTTAAAAATCTATGTTAAAATTGAACGTCAGTTTAACGTTTGGGTTTAGTTGATATTAGACATGTAGTTTTTAAACGATTATAAGACGTTAGAAAACGTTTGTTCTAAGTTATTTTTATAACTTTATTTTTCTAACCTAAAACAGACTAAAGTCTAACGTTAGATTAGCGTAATTAACGTAAAATGTTTGCAGGGACAGGAGGCTGAAATTTACATTCACAATTCTGAGTTCGTGTCAAGGGATGAAGGGGTATATGGGGCGAGCCACGAAAGAAAGCGAGCTTAGCATACAGGTACCACTAACTCAATAGGTGTGTATGTTGTTCTGTTGTGTTCAATTTTAAACGTTAATAAATTCAGCCAAATATCGATAAAATCTATCCAAACTTATTGGTACACATGTAGTCTAGCAAAAGTTATACAGCTGTAAATCCACATACCCCCATTCCATTATACAGTAGTTTTTAATTAGTTCAAGTGATATCCTTTAAGAAATATGTTTTTAATTGATCTAAACGTTATTAAGTATCAAAATGCCCTCCCCACTCTATACCTCCCTCATTCCTTATTGGCATAATACTGTAGCTAGCTATTGCCTACTACTTGGCAATGGGTAATTACATCTATATAGGACATAAAGACAGGGCACTACTACTGTACTAGTGTAACTAATAAGCCAGCTTGCTTTATCCTCAGCCTTTCATTTATCCTCTGTGCTCCTTTGGGTTGGGGTGGTGCAGATTAAGAGGGCGGTTGACTACTAGGATCGGCATGCTGCATTGCAGCTTGTAAGCGGATTCAATTCCCTACATTACCCACCGAAAATGGGACCAGTGGCATTTTACCAATATAGTTGGCGATGCGAGATTACCAATAATAATCTCGCCTCATAACCAATTGGGGGGGGGGGGGGGGGGGGATACACGCCATAAGCCACAGAGAGAGGTGAGAGGTCAAACCACCTCAGAGGGACAAACCAGCTAGTGAGGCTAGCAGCAGGGGGTAACACCAACAGGGAGTGGCGAGGCGAGAATTAATAGTTAAGCCAATAGCTGGCAAGGAAGTAGATTGGGAGGATAGGAACGCATCCATTGGGTACCAGAGGCCACACAGTAGTGTAGGGCTGAAACCAATATGTGTCAATTATATAATCAATCTAATTACTGATTACCGGTCAGTTGATTTCCTCACAGTTGCAAACTGGCATAGCTTTTGACCGTCATTATATACTATACTGTTGCTGTTGCTGTTGCTATACTGTTATATGATCAACTCATAATTATCGAGGTAGAATAAAACGTCTGTCCTTATCTGATCTGATCTGATCTGATCTGACAGCATCTGATCCTATAACCAATCAGGAGAAAGAAATATAATATTTACCTAACTGTCTGTTAGGTAAATAGCCAATAGCTGAATAGGGGATCACGTTTCATGTTGCCCTGTTAAGTATCAGTATCATCATATGAAGTAGCAGTACAGGCATACCGGTATGCATCTAAATGCACAAAGGCATGTTATTATATATTAAAAATGTGATATAGGATGAAGGTTTGTTACGCTAAAGGCAGAAAGGGAAGGCAGGAAGGGGAATCTCTCTAGGCCTACTGTGTAGGCCTAGTGTGTGTGTATATGTATATGAAGAAACACTTAACATGCCCCATATTGCCAGCTGATACAGTGGTGTTTACAGTATACCCAGACGATGAAGGAATATCTGAATATGGGAAGGTGGATGGGAATGTGGGAATTAATAAACGCTGTTGTTACCTTCCAATTGAAGGAAAAGAGCATGTTACAGCGGCTTTAATTTCTAACCAAAACAATAAACGACGTTGTTACCTACCAATTGAGGGAAAGGAGCAGGTTACAGAGACAGGGTTTTCTAACCAAAACAATAAACGATTTTGTTACCTACCAATTGAGGGAAAGGAGAATGTTACCGCGGCTGACTTTTCTAACCAAAACAATAAACAACCAGCGGGCACCTTCCCACATTCCCATCCACCCACCCACCCATGTGGCAATAATAGGTTGATAAATAATTAGCATAAACATAATTAGTTAAGTACTATTATGTACTAGTAAGGTATTCTGGTATTCTTCACATGGGCGAAGAATACCAGACTTTCTGCCGTTATATTTTATTTTGCAGTTACCCCCATGTGAAGAATACCAGGTTTTCACCAAAAACACAGGTTACAGAAGGGCTGAATATAACCAAAACAATAAACGAATTAGTATATGTCTGTATGTACAGGTTATAAGCCATAAATAAGCTCTCTATAATACACTTAATAAAGATAAATAAAAAACAAATTAAAATCTTCATATATAAAATTCCAATAAAAGTCGACCGAAAAGGTAAATCCTGGTATTCTTCACATGGGCCGGCACCAAAATTTGGCACCAGCCGCTAAAAACAAGTTTAAAATTTCTAGCTTATTTTATTTGAATTCCTTTTAGTTCGTTTCAGTTAGTCTTTTAGTTAGTATCGTTGTTTCAGAGGGGGAGGTGTTATATTGACCCCCCCCCCCCCCCGGGAAGCTTTAAGGGGAATACCGGGGAAACTTCACATGCTGACATAGGCATAAAGTCCAGTACTCATTTAGCTATCATTTAAGGATGCAAGGCAGAGATGCTTCGTTAAACCCTTCAAAACATTCGTGCCGAAACGAAAACTACCTTGGCCCCCATGCCGGGATTGAACCCACAACCTCCGCGAGATGTGAATTCAATATAACCACTACACCAAGGTGGGCTCTGAACCAAGGTGGAACATGTGTCAGATACCGTCAGATCAGATCAGATCAGATAAGGACAGACGTTTTAGCCATCCTAATAATTATCAGTCTGACTGTGCTATTATCGCTGTGATTATTAATACTGAGAAACGAACTGTATTGTTTTCCCATCGGCCTTCGGCCAAAGATATTATCCCGTTGGCCCAGCAGCCCAGCAACAAAGTGACGCGTACAATCTATCCCGGTCGGGATCTCACTGCCAACTCCACGATCCCGACACAGTCAAAAACTTACCATCAGGCAACTAACTAACATGAGTGAACAACGAGACGAGATGACCTGAAGCTCCGAGGGAGAAAGAACGACGCCACGGACCCCGGACGACACAGACCAAACGATCCGTGAGGCCGCGATGTGACGATACCGGCCTGCCACCCCGGATTCGCCAGCGAGGGACGATGTGGATACCCAAGAGGAGGGTGGCCGACAACGAGGAGGGAAAAGCGAGGAGTCGACGCGAGGTGACAACGGCGGTCAAAGTACCGAAGTCGCCAGCCAACCACAGGCCGAGGGTGGCGAACGGCCCACCGGAGCGGCGACGGTGGGTCCGACGGTACAACAACGAATGAGGAGGGAAGGTAGAGTCAATGAGGAAGACGTCGGGATGAGTGATCACCTGCGACGGGTGTACAACGCCACCAAGAGGATGTTAAAGGACGCTAAGGAAGGGAGGAAGGTAGACCAGCCTAAACTATATCATAGGCTAGGTGAGTCTAATAAACATTTCCGTTATTTAGTCCGTTTTGGACAGGGGGAACAGGCGAGTGAGAGGGAGAGGGGGTCGCCACGGAACTGTTTGAATTGTGGCAATCCGAGGTGATAGAGGCAGACGTGGTGTACGTAGGGCCTTACTTAATGGATGCGAGGGGGATTAAGTTAGTGGGATGGGCGGACCCACACGACGGCGAATCCGAGGTTAACCCCGAGGATTTGGTGTTGTCGGTTAGTAGGAACCCCAGCAAACGGGGGAAAATTAGTAGGACAGACAGGCGATGGGAGTCCGTCGCAACCGATAAGTCCGCTACATCCTCCGTGAAAGAAAGATGGGTGTTAGAGATAGATCTGGCGTGTCAATTAGACATTGTTGCACTGGATCAAAAGGAACTAGAAAGGCAGTTGGGTGAGGGAACTGCGTTATTAGAGAGGGAGAGAGAATTAGCGAGTGAGTGTAAAGAGAGAGCCGAGAGGGTGGCGAGAAACTATAGGGAGCGGGAGGAGAGAGAGATAAATGAGCGCAAAGAGCGGGAGGAGAGGGTGGAAACCGAGCGTAAAGAGCGGGAGGGGAGAGCAGAAAGCAAGCGTAAAGAGCGGGAGGCAAGGGGGGTGAACGAGCGTAGAGAGCGGCAGGCGAGGGAGGTGAATGAACGTAGAGAGCGGGAGGCGAGGGAGGCAGAATTGGCTGATCAGAGTATGAGGGTGGGTAAATGCTTAGGGATGATATGCATACCCAGTTGAGGAGGTTAATGCAGTATCAAGCGAAGCAAAAGCACTGGTTAGAACTGGCAAAAATGGGTTTATCGGAGAGTGAGGCTGGTTTGGGTAGTATCTATGATGAACCAGAGGTGATGGAAACCTTTGTTAATACCCCACTTACAGATACCGGACAACAGACCCAAGACTGGTGTGACCGTACAGGCAAGGGGGGGGGGGGGGGGGGGGGGGGGAGTAATAATAATACGTTTGGTGAAGTTAATATTAATAGTACCATAATAGGTAATCCTAATCAAACCTTTCTTGCAGGAAATAATATTTTACCCGGTAGTAGTAATCCTAATATTGCTGTACAAAATAATTTAAATAATAATATAAATAATGTAGGGCAAAATAATTTAAATAATAATATAAATAATGTAGGGCAAAATAATTTAAATAATCTAAATAGTAATAATCCAAACAATAATATAATAAATAACGGTGGAGAAAATAATCAAAATAATGCAATTAATAACGCAGTGGACCAGCAGGGCGAAACTATTAACAGTGCAATTAATACAAACGTAGGGGGAACAAGCGATGTGCCCAATGAGAGTCTGCAAGGCCACGCAATTGCGCAGGGAGGAGCGGGGGTGAATAGACCCAGCAAGGGTAGAGATAATGCGTTGCCTAGAGGGGAGCGTGGGGGCGAAGTTAGAGGTGACGGATGGGGGGGGGGGGGGGGCTACGGGCACCCCACCACAAGCAATTAATGACGAGAGGGGGGGGGGGGGGGGGCAGAGAATGTCCCACAAGTGTCAACGGGTAATGTGGATGGTGAGTTAAGTGAACCGCGGCATGCAATGGCGGATGAGAGGGGGGGGGGGGGGGCAGAGAATGTCCCACAAGCATAGACAGGTAATGCGTGCAGCGAGTTAAGTGAGCCGTAGCACCCGGCGACAGAGAATAGTAGGGGGACTGCGAATATCCCCAGGGCCATCCAACCTGGCAGAAGAAGAGACATTGGTGCCTTGAGCGGGCGAGTGAGAAAACGTTGAGCCCAGTCAGAAGATGGAAGAAGAACAGTGGAGTTTATCCGGGAGGTCGAAGCGAGATCTCACGAGGGAGAACACTACGCTGGAATCGGATGAGGCAAGGAGAAGCGAGAAAGCATTGCTACGAGCAACCGGAGGGGAAGGACGGACAGTGAACCGTCAGTAATTGAGATGGAGACAGAGAGCCGGTGGGGTCGTACTCCGGGAGATTGCCGTCGCCCCGGAGAAACACAACCTGGTGAAATGTACCACACACCGGGAGAGGGGTAAAACAGGAGAGGGGATCGAAGAGGGCTTCCTGTCGAAATGACATACTGTAGGCCTTACTGCACATACTATAGGCCATGCTGGGAGAGATAGTGTAGGCGATAGGGTAGCGCAGACGACGGGATTAAACCCGGAGGTCGGATAGGCCTATACCGGTACCTGCACACCAGTATGACTATAACATGCAGGGATATAACATATACCCAGGGGAGGTATTGCCGATAGGTGCATGGGCCCCAATATGATAACATCAACCCCAGTACCAAACATAACGCCGGTGGGGGGGGGGGGGGGGGACAGGGTGACATTCCCCCATTGCAGTATCAGCAATACACGCAGCCAAGAACAAAAACCCCAAACCCATCAGACCCAAATAAGTCGTGCGACATGGAGATATGGAGGGGACTGTTACCCCCAATGATATATCCAAAGCAAGGAAAGTCGATGGACCCAAAGGATGAACCGCACCCAACAGCAAGGGAGTCTGTAGCATCCCGTATCTTTGTAGAGTCTCTACCATCAAGCGCGCTAGAAGTACAAGCGATGGGAATGGCAACACTCATCGATGCATTGAAGACCAGGATCGAGCAGCGAGGCACTGCCAGTGGAGCCCTTCAAATTCGATAGTAGTAAGCTGGAGGAATATCTGCAATTCCGGCGTATGTACAGCAATGAAATTTTAGCGAAGAACTTGATGCAGGCAGAGTCCCTTAAATACTTACAAGTCTACACAGGGGGGCCAGCATACGACATCGTGAGACAATACCAAAGTATTGAAGGAGGTTTCACAACTGCATGGCGAGCCCTGGACAGGGAATTCGGGCATCCTGCGAAGATTATCCGACAAACCTTGAGGGGAATAACATCAGGCAGACTCCAGGATAACCCTGTCAGCATAAAACCTTTGCGAATAAAGTTGAAAAGGCGCTGATTGTACTAAAGACCCTAGATGCACCCTACGTACTCAATGCATCAAACAACATCACTACAATAGCGCAGGCACTACCGATCTGACTGAGGAACAAGTGGAGAAAGATCGCCTTCTCCACCTGGGAGAAGAAAAGTGCGGAGCCAGGGCTGGAGGAGATGTCAAACTTCCTTAACTATGAAGCGGAATTGATTACAGATCCAGTCTACAGCGAGGACAGTTTGGGGAAGGTGCCTAAAGCTGAATACAACAGGCCTAAACCCAAACACAGTGCGGCGAATGCACTACCAAAAATAAGACAATCACTACCGTACGCGGCAACTCAGGGGACTTGTAGTCCACAAGTAGCTGGTAGTAGGGCCACACCATGGCAGGGACAGAAACAAAACAACAATACAAACAAATACAATCCCAATATCCACAGTAGGCCGAGTCCAAATAACCAAAACACTAAACCACTAGATATGAATCTACGCACGATACGTGAAGCGCTATACAAGGAACGCTACAATCCAAAATACAAATGCCAATTGCATAAAAACGGATTCCACAAGACCATGAACTGTAGGCATTGGCAAGCGTTACTTAAACAAGATCGGGCAGCATACACTGGTATAAATGGACTATGCCATCGATGTGTGGTAGGAGGGCACAGATTCGCCGAGTGCAAAGAAACACCAGTAAAATACGACGAGGTAGGTGGAAGTGGAGGCCAAACGATAGCGACAAGCACCATGGGAGCGAAGAGAAGGGGAACGGTACTACTCGGGATGGTACCGGTGAGGATAATAGGAGAGGGCGGGCGGTCGGTCGGTCATGACGTTAATGTTGGTCGACAGCGGAGCAGTGTTCACACTAGCGGAAAGTTGGGTAGCTGAAGAGATAGGGTTGCGAATGAGGCCAAGCAAGATGGCAGTAACCACTATCTCGAGTAAGGACGAGGTCTTGAGGATGAGAATGGGGCATTGACTGATATCAGCCATAACACCAGGGTGCGATTATGGGGCAACCATCGATCCCATCCAAATAATAGAACCGATTAATATAAACGCCAGGCAGCCCACAAAGATCGAGGTTGAGAGGTTCCTGGACGATATCGATTTCCCCGTACCTGAACTGGACGTCCCGAAGGTATCTCTCATAGTCGGCATGGACTGCCCGATGGCCCACGAGAGACTACAGACCATATTCGGAGAGGATAGGGAGTGAGATGTGATTGCGATTCTTACGCCATTCGGATGGACACTCAGCGGCCCAATTAAGACCAAAATCCCGTTTAGCGTGTCGGAATCCTCAGGGTGCATGTTTGCTTGCACAATGAAGGAAATGGAGGACGAAGGAGCAGAGGAGAAACTCAGGAGGCTGCTGTGGCAGGACTTCAAGGGGTTGAAGGAGACCGGGGTTGGGGCTTCGGAGGAGGACAAGCAGGCGCTGGAGAGCGTGAAGAACTCAATGAAGTGTGAAGGGGGGCGGTATACCATAGGGATGGTATGGAAACAATCGAAGTTACCGCTACCAGATAATAAGAAGATGGTCTTGACGAGGCTTCGAAAGTTGAAGCAGACACTCAAACAGAGCCCCGAAAAGGATGAGTACATCCATAAGACGATTAAGAAATATGTGGACAGAGGGTGGGCCGTGGATTTACCGGTCGATGAACCAAACACAGACAGGACCTACTATTTGCCACTGCATGTGGCTTTGGACCCTAAGAAGGGCAAACTACGGATGGTGGTCGACACGTCGGCCAAGACTAATGGCAAGAACTTGAATGACTACCTGCTGGAAGGCCCCAACATTTACAACTCAGGGATAGAGGTCCTGTTAAGGTTCAGAAGCGGAAGGCACGCCTTCATGTGCAATATCGAAGGCATGTTCAACCAGGTCTGAGTGATGGAGGAAGACAGCGATAGTCAGCGCTTCCTGTGGTACAATGGCGATGAAGAACCATCCGAGATACCGATGTACAAGATGGTGGTACAGAACATGGGGGCCAAATCGTCCTCATTCACAACGACTACAGCTGTGAGAGACACAGTGGAGGGTAAGGAGGGAGAATACAGTGGGAAGGCGATGGACATGATTCGACACGGATTCTATATGGATGACGGGATGGGATCTGGAAATACGGTTGAAGATATACTCAAGATATGACGCGAAGTTCGCGACATCCTAAAAGGATCCGGGTTCAACCTCACGAAATTCCAGTCCAACTCCAAGGAATTCATGGAGGCCATAGAAGACAAACGACCAGAGACAACGATGGACAACCCCACAATGGCAAAAGGACAGATTATGGCAGATAAGAGGATGGAGTCGCAGCAAAAGGCACTAGGGATTGTATGGAACCAGGAGACGGATGAGTTGGAGTATCAACTAAATCAGGAGAGTGCCGAAATCCATACCAAACAAGGCTATTTATCGTACATAGCATGGATATACGATCCTCTAGGCCTGGCATCCCCGTTGTTAGTCACGGGGAAACAAATACTAAAGAAAGTGTATAAGTTGAAAGACGATTGGGATGCGGAGGTCCCAGAGGAAATAATTAGACAGTGAACAATTGGGCCTTGAGGAGATGGGGATGTACATTATGCCACGCGTATACTTCCCAGACGGAGACATGACTGATCTGGACCTATATATGTTTTCTGCGCATCCTTGGAAGCATATGGAGCGGCACTTTATTTGGTACAGCGAAAGGGGGCTCAAAAGCCCAGGCTTGCGTTTAGTAAAGCAAAGTCGACGCCACCAGATTCAGCATCGGTGCCAAAACTCGACCTAACGGCTGCGAGATTAGGAGTAAGGGCAACATCATACTTGATGGACACCATACCCAGCATAGTGGAGACGCACTACTGGACGGATTCCATGGTAGTGTTAGGATGGCTACAAAACAAGAAGACACGTTACCCTATATTTGTGGCGAACAGGGTAGACGAGATAAGGGCAACGACCGATCTGGAGAAGTGGCACTACTGCCCAACCGACGACAATCCAGCAGATCTGCTATCGAGGGGCGTTGTACGCCATGCTTTCTCGAGAAAGCAGGAGTTGTGGCAGCATGGGCTGCACTTTCTTAACGATAGGTCGAGTTGGCCACCAATGAGGAAGGTAGACCCAGGTATGGAGGAAGTAGCAGTAGAAGAGGAGGGAGAGGAGTCGGAGGGGGAAGAAATATACAGCCAATTGGCGAGGGAGATTAAGGAGGCGCCACCGAAACCGAGAGAACCATGCGACAGATAGGTTGCTCAGATATAGCTCCAGCTGGTATAAGACTAAGAAGTTGGTAGCATATTTGAGGGCCTAAAGGGATTTCCTCAGGGGAGTTGATAAGGATATCAAAACAAGACCCATTATCGCTCTGGAAGGGGTGGCCAAAGCCGTGATACGATACGAGCAAAGGAAGGGGTACGCGGACGAAGTGGACAGAGTCAGCAAGCAACAGCGCCTTCGTCAAGACAGCGAACTCAACGCGCTGTTGCTGCAATTAAACGATGACGGGATCCCAGTGATGAATTCCAGGGTGGTAAACAACAACAGCCCAGTCATTCCACCGAAACCTATAATAATCCCCAATAAGTCACCAATAGCCCACCAGATCATATGGGCCTGCCGACGGACGAAGAAAGAGAGGGCCATACAGGAGATGGCGCCATTACCGGCCAACAGGGTGAGGCATCACGACCCGCCATTTACACACTGCGGCATCGATATGTTTGGGCCAATTAAGATAAAGGTGATGCGGCATACAGAGAAACGCTATGGCATCATCTTTGTCTGCAATAACATGAGGGCGGTGAGAATAGAACTTGCCCAGGACGCTATGGCATCGGCATTTATTAATGCTTTAGAGAGGTTTGTAACCTGCAGGGGAGGGACGGTAGAGGTGTTATATTCACATAATGGGACCAACTTCGTCGGCGCGGAGAACGAGTTAGCTGAAGCTCTCGACATCCTGGAGGGAGATGATGTCAGGGCGGCGATGAGGAAACACCTTATAAGGTGGGAGAGGAGAACACCATACGGGCCACATACATTAGGGTGTATGGAGCGGCTTGTGGGAAGCTCCAAGAGACTGATGACCAAACTGATGAACAACCATATGGTCACGGAAGAATAATTGAGAATGGTGTTAGCCAAATGCGAGGGGATTATTAATAGCCGACCGCTATATCCCGAGAACAATGACCCGGAATCACTGGACGTCCTAACACCAGCACATTTACTCATGGAGAGGCCAGCGACGATTGACATGCGGAGTGTAGATCCAGACGACATACATTCGCGTCAAAGTTGGAAAGTCGCCAAGGCAATAAGCGCGGAGTATTGGACGAGGTGGATACAAGAGTATCGACGTATACCAACATTACATAAGAGGAGTACATGGAGAAACAGTCACAGAGAACTAAAGAAGGGTGACTTGATAATTGGCACAGACGACACAATTATCAATAACCAGTGGAGACTAGCTAGGGTAGTAGAAACCTACCCTGATGAGGACGGAAGGATTAGATCCATAGAAGTGAGGATCGAAGGAAAGATAGTGGCCAAAGATAGGAAGACCTACAGGAGGGCAGTAGGAAAGTGTTGCCTATTGGAAGGGTCGCCTTAAAGTTTAGTTGTCCAATATGCTGGACTGAGGGGGGTGGGAATGAGGGCAAGACGCCATTCCCACACATAAAAACAAAAAAAATATAAGCAAAATAATAAAATAAATACTTAGTAATGTAGATATTAGGTAGTAGGTAGTTAGAATTATGTACGTTGGAAGGGTACAATAATGTACCAACGTACCTAATTTAAGTACCGCAGAACCTGTGGGAGCTGAGGGCGCCACGTAAGGAATTGGGGGGTATGTACGCATACCGTAGTAGTAGGGCACATAGTACCGTAGAACCTGTGGGCGCTGAGGGCACCCCGTGAGGAATTGGGGGGTATGTACGCATACCGTAGTAGTAGGGTACATAGTACCATAGAACCTGTGGGCGCTGAGGGCGCCACGTGAGGAATTGGGGGGTATGTACGTATACCGTAGTAGTAGGGTACATAGTACCGTAGAACCTGTGGGCGCTGAGGGTGCCACATGAGGAATAGGGGGATATATACCTGTACGCATACCGGAGCAGTAGGGTACATAGTACCATAAAGCTTGTGGGAACTGAGGGCGCCAAGGATGGAAGAGGGGGGCACGTGGGTACAGCAGGATAAACCATGTAGGCCGCACGAAATAGACTACTGTACCACATAGTCCATAGTATAGGTATAGGCTATTGTTACAGAGCCAGAAAGCTGTCTGGTAGGAAGCTAGCGCAGTATTAAAAAAATTATAGCTAGTCTTCTCTGTATACAAGTGAATTGATTACTTAAGTGAGTAATCTGGTGACAGTTATTAATAGCACAGGGAGGGGGAATATAAATAACACCAAAATTAGAAAATTAATAAATTATAGCAACTAGGGGGAGGAAATTCTGGAATCATAATTAAAGTAACGGACAAAATTTCATAAATTAGAGGAAATTGGCATTTTGGGGGGTATATTTGTACAAATATACCAAGAAAGGCATAATGTAGGACATAGGCTATCACTGAACGAAACAATAACACCTTGTTTAACAGCTCTCACTTAAATTGAGCCTTTGTAAGGCCCCACCAATTGGGTGAGCGCGGGAAAGTTCGTTATGGCAGAGAGGTTGGTAAAGAAGAGAAAGGCAGATAAGACTGGGAAGGAGTTACTAGTGGACTTCACGCAGAGGCATCCAGAGGAGAAGACGAAAGGATGCTACAAACTGCTACCGAAGGGTCATAGAGCGCATGTGCTACAGGACCAGTTTAGGGAGATGCACGAGCAACGACTGGTTGGGACCTACGGGGCGCCGTTGTTGGACAATGCGATCCTCAAGCATATTTGCTACGTAGTAAAGGGAGACAAGGCGAAGTTCGGGATGCCGAAGTATCCGAGGGAACCACCGAGGAAGGAGTGGAGGAGGTTTGTAGATTCCGTGGAGAGGGGCGGGTACATGGTCCTAGATGACGAAGGGACTATGGAGGATGACGAGGGCTCGAGAAGGGGGTTGGCGGGATCGGCTAGAATTATATTACTGCATTTGGCGGCGCCAAACGGGGATATCTTTCTATTCGACCTGGGGACCTACGGAAAGAAAAGCGGGCTGAAGTTGAACAGGTTGCCGAGGGCGGTGCAGGAGCTAGTGAGGCAGAAAAATACAGTTAAGGTGGGATCGGCAATCTGCGACGAAGCGGATAGGATCATTGGACCGGACACCTCCATTCTCCTGGACATGCAAGTAGTCTATATGGCTATGACGGGACCAGAGGGGTTGGGATTGGTAGAGAACACGGGACATTGTGGAGCCGTGGCGATGGGCCAACTGATGGGGCTTGTCTGCCACAAGCCGATGGCCTGGGGCAAGTTCTGGGAGGAATACGGAGCGGAACTTGCGAACTCGCTGAAATGGGGAGCGAGACCAGGAAAGCAGGAGGTATATCAGTTCCGAAGGGGAGCGATAAAGATATATCAGAAGAGATATATCTTACAGGAGGATTGGATAATGATAGGTTTATTAAACCTATTCATTACCCTGGTTATCGGAAGAGAGCCAACGGCGTTTCTACTATCAGGAGCACCTCTGAATCACAGGAGAGCCTTTAAGGTGGCCTTTGAAGGTCTTGTAGACCACCTGGGGCTGAAGGGCGAGTCGGTATTCCTTGATACCCGGCACCTAGTGGCAGAGGGGTAGACACACCATACAAGAGGTGGAAGAAGCTGGAGGCGGATAGAGTCGAGGAGAGGAGACTGGAGGAGGTCGTGAGGAGAGAAAGGAGGGAGGCAGCGGAGAGAGAAGCGGATATAAGGGGAGATGAATATGAGTTCGAGGCCCAGAACCTGGACGAAGACGAAGACCTCAGGCGAGTTTCTGGAATCACCGAAATAGTCGACATCAGGATTGCAAGCGATGCCCATCCCAGGCGGCACTGAGGGCGATGTTGGAAGGAAGAGACGGAGGGAGCTGGAGGGGTGGAAAGTCATGGGCGGAAACCAAAGTGGAAAGGGACATAGTGGATCAACCGGACTACTCTCCAACGGGAGGGGAAGAAGAGGACGAGTTCGGGGGTGATGCCGCTGATAGAGAGAATTGTGGCCCCAGCGGGGGAAGAGGAAGAGGATGAGTTCGGTGCAATGACGCCGATTGCGAGGATCGGCTACTCAGATACGGACTGGGTGGGCGGGAGGGTGGTGACGGCCAGCAGGGCGAGAGCCTTCTGGGACAAACCCAGCAAGCGGGCCTGGGAGCACGGGGAGCCGGCAATGGATTTCGCGGCGAGTACGATCAGGTTGGGCGAGCAACAGGGAACAGCACCATGGGTAGTGTTTGGGGAAACAATGCCGAGGGTGGAGGAGGACATCGACATGGGTAGGGAGCATAGCGTCCAGATGTTTGCCTACCAACGGCTCCATGGACCCAGGAGGCCACGCGGAGCCAAGGATGACTTGGGGCGGGACACATTGATACAGGGCTGCGATTCCAGCAAAAGAGCTGCCTGTAGCGTTTCCAGAAGGGGACGGCCTGTCTCTACTGCCGCGAGTCGACCCATAGGATGGGTGCATGTCCGAGGCTGCACAACCGATGCTCAAAGTGCAACTTCCGAGGGCACTTTGGGCACCAGTGCGATTGGATGGACGACGAGGAGAAGTTCCGGATGGACATGGAGTTAATAACAGTCAGTATTGTCGGACATGGAGTTAATAACTGTCAGTATTGTCGGACATGGGGCAATAACTGTCAGTATTGTCGGACATGGAGTTAATAACCGTCAGAATAGTCGGACATGGGGCAATAACTGTCAGTCATGTCAACTATAATTATTTGTGTTTGAATAATCTACTTTAAATTGTAGTTTACTAATGCAGTATGTTTCAAATTTATTGACACTTTTGTTTTATTACAATTCAATTTAATATTATAATTCAAGATGTTCAAAAAAAATGTTCAAGATGATGACTACCAAGCCAGTGGTGGGGGCACCCCCTTAAGCTATAGATTCTCGACTTGAGAACATTGCAAAGAGTATAGTATTCCGAGTGATTTGGGGCGGCTGTTTCAAGTCAATAAATATTTGTTGCAGAATGTTAACATAATGCTGGGGTCTAGATTTAATATTCTTACAATATGCTTGCAAAATGCTGGAAATAATGCTTGCAAAATGCTAGCATTTTGACAGGGTAAGGGTATGACATTTGTGCTTGCAAAATGTTAGCACAAATGATGCAGAACGGTGCTGGCAATATGCTAGCACCGTTTTAACTGGGATATGTAGGCCTACTCTACAATGTAATATTATAACCCCAGCCGTAATACAAATCCGTATTTAATTTAATCAACATTTTTAAATTTACAGATACATTTACAGATATTGAGGTGTTCCATTAATCTCCCCTAGCTTGACACTTTAACGGAACCGCCTCCGCTATGCAGGACAATGCTTCGCCGTGAGAATCAGCTTGCTGTGCACATTATTGTGCTATATAGCAGCCCCATGGAGAAAATAATCAAGGTGGACAACCCATGACTTTCTGGCATACATTAACGTACTAAAATTACTATTAAATATTACTATTTATATGATATTTATATTATAGCAGGTTATACAGGTAGAGACAATTTGAACTGAGACTAAGTCGCAAGTGGTCGGCTTGGATTCGGCACTGGAAACTGCGAGAAAGTCGCAAGTTGTCGGCTTACATATATCACATACAGGGGTGGTCGGCAGAGTCGAATTGGTCTGCAAAATCGGCTCCATCTAACAGTCTACATATAAACTTTTGCGAATTTTTGCGCCCTTCATATATTCTACAGTATTGTATTTGTATATGTAAATTACAGTTAGAGCATATGATATGCATGTCATTCGTCTTTATACATGACCTGTGAGTGCTCGGAACTGCAGGTGTCTAACCAATAATGTAATAAATAAGTGTTTTGTTCAGAAATGGAAAAATGAGGAAGCACGTCACCGGGGGTACCAGCGCTATAAGCACGTTTCAGCCTATCAGGCCTCATCAGTAGCGCTAACCAGTTCAGCCTCTAGCCCCTGACACTTACTTTTCCATCCAATCCACTTGTATTGAACGGACAGTCTTAAGTTGCATATCATATAACAGCGGGCGACGTACGTATAGCCCTGGTTCAACCCCCAGTGATGTGCTTCCTCCTTTTTTCAATTTCTGAACAAAACCATAATATTACATCATTAATTACAGTTGCATTAACAGCTCAACTCCAATTCATATTTCCTAACCAAAACAATAAACGATACTTTATTTCACTTGCGCGACTATCTGCAAGATTATCGGATGTTGTTATAAGGGGTTCGTTCGCAGTAAGTAATGATGTAAAACAGGCGACATTTAGTTTCTGTTTGTCTGTCGTGTGTGTCTGTCTGTTTGTTTGTTCAACATTATCTAGACAACACAACCTGATCTACGATTTAGAATCTACATAGTAATATGGGCGGTGTTTTGTTTGTGTAAAGCCATTTTTTTTACAAAGGTAGTTTATCATTATCTTAGCAGAATATTATTATACAATTGCACAAATGTATGGGTTTTGGGACATTGGTCAGCACTCCTAATGATAACCTGACCGATATGCTCTTGCTCGACATGCATAAAAAGTTACTTATTCCTATAGTCATTTGATAATCAGGAGGAACAACATTTATCTATTATTATCTCATTTACCAGAATAATATTATAATATCTTCTTCACTTATTTTTTTTCTCTCCTTTATTACCTTATAATTTTTATCACGAACATTTTCTATATCCGGCTTCCTAACTGCTTTCCAGATAATAATAATTAATTATAAATAGGTCATCAGCAAATTTGCAGTCATTGTTTTTATTTTTGGTGCAGCACCACATTTGACACCAAAAAGACCATCAAACACCCAGAAATGTCGAAATATTTTGCCATTTTCGGAATCGGCGCCGAAAATTAGCCTATAGGTATCAATATAGGTTTCCGATTTTAATTCTGTTTGCGTGTTTTCGAAGCTCCTGGTGTCGCAAACAAACGATACTGCCAGATTTATTTTTTTTGAAATATATAAAAAGTTACATTATTTATAATATCAAAATGTGCTAATAATTCTAGTATTTTCAAAATTCGGGAATTTTTAGCATATTTTGATAAATGCTGTAACTTTTCATATAATTAAAAACAAAAAAACTGGTAGTATCGTTTATTGGCGACACCAGGAGCTTCGAAAAAACGCAAACAGAATTAAAATCGGTTAAAAATCACAGTACCAGTAGGGAATGATGTGAAAAAAATGATAAACCGAGAAAAACATGTTTTAAATTTCCTCCTGATTACAACTAACCAAACAGGCACCAAAAGTGAAATTTTTCTTAAATTTTTCAAAAATGATCTTCTTCTGCGGTTTTGATACCTATAGGCTAATTTTCGGCCTGATTCCGAAAATGGCAAAATATTTCGACATTTCTGGGTGTTTCATAATATTTTTTGGTGTCAAATGTGGTGCTGCACCAAAATTAAAATTTTCAAATTTTGGATGAAAATTACAAAAGTTGCCATAACTCGATAACAAAACAAGTAATCGAAAAACTGATTTCAGATTTGGAATCACCACAAAAATTTACATCGGAAAACACATTAAAAAAAATCTGATGAAAAAAAGATAAGGGGTAACCCCCGTCCTTAAGATGCATCCCATAAATAACTGTATTCCGCATCATTCTTCATTACCGAAAACCCAAAGAGAATCCATGATACATCTTATCTTAAAGGACACTGGCCTTGATGATGCGGATAATCTCGAGAAAGCCATGGTGGAAGTAGAGTTGTGGTGTGGCGGTGGAAGTGGAGTTGTGGTGTGGTGTGGTGTGGCTGTGGAAGTGGAGTTGTGGTGTGGGGTGGAAGTGGAGTTGTGGTGTGGCTGTGGAAGAGGAGTTGTGGTGTGGCGGTGGAAGTGGAGTTGTGGTGTGGCTGTGGAAGTGGAGTTGTGGTGTGGAAGTGGAGTTGTGGTGTGGCGGTGGACGTGGAGTTGTGGTGTGGCGGTGCAAGTGAAGTTGTGGTGTGGCGGTGGAAGTGGAGTTGTGGTGTGGCGGTGGAAGTGGAGTTGTGGTGTGGCTGTGGAAGTGGAGTTGTGGGGTGGAAGTGGAGTTGTGGTGTGGCTGTGGAGTTGTGGTGTGGCGGTGGGAGTGGAGTTGTGGTGTGGCTATGGAAGTGGAGTTGTGGTGTGGCGGTGGAAGTGGAGTTGTGGTGGACGTGGAGTTGTGGTGTGGCGGTGGAAGTGGAGTTGTGGTATGGCGGTGGAAGTTGAGTTGTGGTGTAGCTGTGGAAATGGAGTTGTGGTGTGGCGGTGGAAGTGGAGTTGTGGTGTGGCGGTGGACGTGGACGTGGAGTTGTGGTGTGGCGGTGGAAGTGGAGTTGTGGTGTGGCGGTGGAAGTGGAGTTGTGGTGTGGCGGTGGAAGTGGAATTGTGGTGTGGCGGTGGAAGTGGAGTTGTGGGAAGTGGAGTTGTGGGAAGTGGAGTTGTGGGAAGTGGAGTTGTGGTGTGGTGGTGGGAGTGGAGTTGTGGTGTGGCGGTGGAAGTGGAGTTGTGGTGTGGCGGTAGAAGTGGAGTTGAGGTGTGGCGGTGGAGTTGTGGTCTGGTGATCGAAGTGGAGTTGTGGTGTGGCGGTGGAAGTGGAGTTGTGGTGTGGCGGTGGAAGTGGAGTTGTGGTGTTGCGGTGGAAGTGGAGTTGTGGTGTAGCGGTGGAAGTTGAGTTGTGGTGTGGCGGTGGAAATGAAGTTATGGTGTGGCTCTGGTGTGGCGGTGGAAGTGGAGTTGCGGTATGGCGGTGGAAGTGGAGTGGTGGTGAAATTTTGTTGATTTGCTAAGCCGGCATAGCATTGAAGGAGTGTGGGATTGGGGTTACTAAGGATTTGGTGTAAGAGTTCCGGCCCATCCTGCAGAATGGCAGCGAGAGGTGCCGTACCTGGTAGCCCTAATAGTAACATCTTATTAAATCTAAGGAGACAATGATAACGCTGGTGATTAATTTTCAAACAAAATAAAATATTATGGAAACACTATTTCCATCCATTTTATGCAAAATTCAGATGTTCTGCCCTCGTTGACATTCTAAGAACTGGCTTCGCTCGTGCTAAAAACTTACAAACTCGTGAAAAACTCAACCACTCGGACAGAATTCAACAATCAATTTGACTAAAGGAAAGGCATATATTCAATAAAAAAATTCACAAACAACACATCAACGAATTCAGGTTATGTGAAGTGGAGGCGAGGGGTCTATCACACAGCCTTACTATGCATTCTTAGGGAGCCCCTAAAGGGACGAGTTTTAAAGAAAAAACAAAGGACTTCTAGAATATATTATTTATTCAGGCCATGAAGCTCTCATACAGTGTTAATATATTTACTGTAGAGGGCGGACATTTTCTATAGAGTCGAATTAATATTAGTTTACAGAACTAACATTTTACTAACATTTTTAGAACAATTCGGTTTTATGCATTTCCAACAACCAACTATACTGTACTTTTTTCAAAGCAAGAATTTTACCTCATTTTATAGTTTATAAAATCGTTACTACATGATATATTAATAAACTGTAATATTTTAAAGCAATATGTGATTTTCTTTATTTACAGTAGTTACCATTAATTAAGAAATACCGGCCTCTGCGTTCTGAATATGTTTTAGAAATCCTGGAAAAAAATTTCGAATTTCATCATCCAAATGGTACAATACAACTGCGCACGAGGTGGAGGAACTTTTTCTATAAAATATTGTCCCTTTACGGGTTCCTTATTGCATATAATTTGATCGGACTGCTCTCTAGATGTAGGTGTGACTTTTCGTTTGTTTGATTTCAACGCCCAGGAAACATATTGTTAGGCTTCACTAAATTATAATAAGAGACATAATAATACTCCTTCATTCGATTTATTTTTGTCAAACACAATATGAACTAAAATTATTAAAAATTTGCAATATTATTATTAATCATTAACAAAAAATAAGTGATCCAAAACACGTCAAAATCATCACCAACAATTAATCCATCCTGCCTGATTGCCAACCGCCCGACACTACGATACTAGTTTACAGTATAGGCCTACCAGCTCAAATAGTTATATGGAAGAACTGAGGGGGGGGGGGGGGGGGGGGGGGTCAATATTGGAACCATTTTCTATCCGAGTAGCAACAGCTAAGAGACTGCTTATAGCGGTATAAGAAATTACGCAACTTAAGTATACCGATTTGTATACCACGCTCCTCCAATTTACGAATAATATGAGCTGGTTTAGTAATTCCATCGTTGTATATAGTTATTATGGCAGTCTTTGTAGATTTGGATATTGAAAATTTACAGATGGATAGCGGGTGGTTATGGTCAGCAATAGACATAAATAGTTCGCAATCTGAACTGTCTGGAGCTAAGAGCAGGTAACAAGCTTTTGGACATCTAACGGTGTAGTTTTTGCGGTTGAGTGGGCAGAGATAAATAATTTTGGTGTACCCATCTTTGAAATGTTTTCTCTCTTTTATTCTCAATTTGTATTCCTCCATTATAAATTGCTGGCCGTCGGAAATGGCTTGGAATGTGCGAGAATGTTTATAGCCTTTATTTCGCTCGTAGCCAGCTCGACGCTTGGGATTTCCATTAGGGTAAGTAGGGTGATTTGTGGGTTTAGAGGTAGTTATCCCTGTCTTACCTCCAATAATTCTATCCGAGTAGCAACCAACAGACCGCTTATAGCGGTATATGAAATTACGCAACTTAAGTATACCGATTTGTATACCACGCTCCTCCAATTTACGAATAATATGAGCTGGTTTAGTAATTCCATCGGTGTACATAGTTATTATGGCAGTCTTTGTAGATTTGGATATTGAAAAGTTACAGATGGATAGCGGGTGGTTATGGTCAGCAATAGACATAAATAGTTCGCAATCTGAACTGTCTGGAGCTAAGAGCAAGTAACAAGCTTTTGGACATCTAACGGTGTAGTTTCTGCGGTTGAGTGGGCAGTGATAAATAATTTTGGTGTACCCATCTTTGAAATGTTTTCTCTCTTTGATTCTCAATTTGTATTCCTCCATTATAAATTGCTGGCCGTCGGAAATGGCTTGGAATGTGCGATAATGTTTATAGCCTTTATTTCGCTCGTAGCCAGCTAGACGCCTGGGATTTCCATTAGGGTAAGTAGGGTGATTTGTGGGTTTAGAGGTAGTTAACCCTGTCTTACCTCCAATAATACAGTAGTCGTGATCTTGATACATTTATTCCCAGATACATATACTGATATACACGGGCATCACATACCGGTACCGGTACTGTAGTATAGTAGTTAGTCAGTTAGTAGGCCTAAGTAACATGAAACAGGTTTACTTCACAGTTAAAAGGTAGCCTTAGCCTAGGTACATGGTACATAGTAGGGTTCAACCGGAGCTCCGGCTCCGGGCCGGACAAGCTTGTCCGGCTCCGGCTCCGGCAAGTTGATGTTCAGCATTCATGAGCCGAACTAGTTCAGTAGTTTGTAGTTATAACTTACGCAAACCGATTAGAGCGCTTATTACTATTACTAGGGCTCGATCGGAGTTCCGGCTCCGGCCGGAGTTTCTTACAGCCGGCTCCGAACCGGAGCGAGTTAGAAAAATCACCGGAGCCGGAGTTTTTTTAATAATGTATGTTTTATATTAATGTACATAATACATAATATATAGGCTAGTATAGCTGTATAGGCAGATAGGCATATGGCAGCAGTATATTCCACTGTACGGCTCTCCAATCAGCCAATAGCCTACTCCAGCTGTCCAGTACCGGTAGTACTGCAGTACTGTCTGACTGACAATCAGTGACTGTACTACTTTGATACTACTATTATTTAAGTATTACTATACTACAGTAGACTGGTAGAGCAGTGTAATACTAAATAACTTAGATTTACTGGCAGGCTGGTACTGGTAGTACTACGTACTACAGCAGTACAGTAGTACCGGTACTACTTCCTGACTTCTGTACTCACTGACTTAATCTAATTCCGGAACTGCTGTACTGGTAGCGGTAGGTAGGATGGCTAAAACGTCTGTCCTTATCTGATCTGATCTGACGGTATCTGACACTTGTTCCACCTTGGTTCAGAGCGCACCTTGGTGTAGTGGTTATATTGAATTCACATCTCTCGGAGGTTGTGGGTTCAACCCCAGCATGGGGCCAAGGTAGTTTTCGTTTCGGCACGAATGTTTTGAAGGGTTTAGCGAGGCATCTCTGCCTTGCATCCTTAAATGGTAGCTAAATGAGTACTGGACTTTCTGCCTATGTCAGCATGTGAAGTTTCCCCGGTATTCCCCTTAAACCCGGGGGGGGGGGGGGGGGTGTCAATATAATACTTCCCGCTCTGAAACTAATGATACTAACTAAAAGACTAACTGAAACGAACTATAAAAGGAATTCAAATAAAATAAGCTAGAAATTTTAAATTTGTTTTTAGCGGCTGGTGCCAAATTTTGGTGTCGGTCCATGTGAAGAATACCGCCCATGTGAAGAATACCAGGATTTCACTTTTCGGTCGACTTTTATTGGAATTTTATATTTGAAGATTTTAATTCTTTTTTAATTTATCTTTATTGAGTGTATTATAGAGCTTATTTATGTCTTATACAGTAACCTGCACATATACTAATTCGTTTATTGTTTTGGTTATATTCAGCCCTTCTGTAACCTGTGTTTTTGGTGAAAACCTAGTATTCTTCACATAGGGGTAACTGCAAAGTGAAATAAAACGGCAGAAAGTCTGGTATTCTTCGCCCATGTGAAGAATACCAGGTAACAAAATCGTTTGTTTTGGTTAGAAAACCCTGTCTCGGTAACCTGCTCCTTTCCCAATTTGTAGGTAACAACGTCGTTTATTGTTTTGGTTAGAAATTACAGCCGCTGTAACCTGCTCTTTTCCTTCAATTGGAAGGTAATAAGTGTTTATAAATTCCCACATTCCCATCCACCTTCCCATATTCTTTAATAAATAGTAAAATTAATAAAATTCTTAAATTTCATACATATTTTAAATGTAATATATTAATAAGAATCATTACCGTACTTAATTAATAATATTAATTATAATTAATATAATTAACTTTAACTATTAATAATGATAACTAGAAACTAACATTTAACAGATAACTATTAACAAGAAAGATTTACGAAACAAATATTGCAGCAAAGGCTGTATTATTTTTAATAAAAGTTTAATGTTTCAACACCAACTAAATCTACGAAAGTTGTTTACATCTGAAACTATCCATCTTTGCTGGGACAATCACACAACTTTCATATCCGCCATCCTTCATCCTACTGTATATCGCATTTTTAATATATAATAACATGCCTTTGTGCATTTAGATGATACCGATATGCCTGTACTGCTACTTCATATGATGATACTGATACGTAACAGGCAACCTGAAACGTGATCCCCTATTCAGCCTGTCAGCTATTGGCTATTTACCTAACAGACAGTTAGGTAAATATTATATCTCTTTCTCCTGATTGGTTATAGAATCAGATGCTGTCAGATCAGATCAGATCAGATAAGGACAGACGTTTTATTCTACCTCAGCGGTAGGCCTACCTGACAGCTTGAATACACAGTCTGACAATCCCGCACCTCAAGCTACTGTACTACTATCTGACTATACAGCTACACACCACCCTTGAGTCGACATCTTGGTGAAGAAAAATGAACGCCAATTCTGTTTGGAAATTTAAGTAAGGTTTGGTGCCCTGAGTCAAAAAAAGGAAAAACGAAAATATTTCCCGGAGCCCTTTTAAAATTATTTAGTAATTAAATTATTAACTAATATTACTAATATTAAATTTATTTAAAATAAATGAACAGACTAAATTCTTATAATGTTATGTTGGCAATGTTGCATGGAATCCAAAAAATGAAAAACAATATTAATTGGCGGAGTCCATTTGTAATTATTTAATAATTAAATTATTAAATAATATTAATAATATTACTAACATTAAATTACAATGAACTTTCGAAATACTTAATAACTCATCTTCGCAAAGTTTCTTGAAGTCCAAAATATGGAATGAAGGAAATGGTTGAGTCCGTTTTTGATTAATATTTATTAGTTAAATTATATTATTGATAAAATAACTATATTTTAACTAAATTAATGGACGAAATATAAGGCGTAGTGTGCTAGATATGTTGCATAAGTTTTATAAATAGTGAAGGAAAATAATTGGCAGGGTCAATTTATCACTACTGTTTAATGTTTATGTAATCCAGATATTATAAACAAAACAGAAATATATATAGAAATATATATACTGTAGGAAATCACCAAGGCTCAAACCAAACTATATTGAAACTGTGGCTGAATTTCGCAAACTATACATGGAATTGAAGATCAGTATTACACCAAAAGTTCACGCAGTATTTTTTCTTGTAGAACAATTTTGTAGTAGTCGGAAGTTGGGCCTGAGATATTTCAGCAAACAGGCTTCTGAATCTGTACATGCCGATTTTGAGGCAACTTGGGCAAAATTTAAAGTAGGAGATAACCACCCTAAATATGGGGAGCAATTGTTACGAGCTACAGCAGAATACAATTCAAAACATGTGTGATTTCCTACAGTATATATATATTTCTATATATATTTATGTTTTTGTTTATAATATCTGGATTACAAAAACATTAAACAGTAGTGATAAATTGACCCTGCCAATTATTTTCCTTCACTATTTATAAAACTTATGCAACATAGCTAGCACACTACGCCTTATATTTCGTCCATTAATTTAGTTAAAATATAATTATTTAATTAATAATATAATTTAACTAATAAATATTAATCAAAAACGGACTCAACCATTTCCTTCATTCCATATTTTGGACTTCAAGAAACTTTGCGAAGAAGAGTTATTAAGTATTTCGAAAGTTCATTGTAATTTAACGTTAGTAATATTATTAATATTATTTAATAATTTAATTATTAAATAATTACAAATGGACTCCGCCAATTAATATTGTTTTTCATTTTTTGGATTCCATGCAACATTGCCAACATAACATGATAAGAATTTAGTCTGTTCATTTATTTTAAATAAATTTAATATTAGTAATATTAGTTAATAATTTAATTACTAAATAATTTTAAAAGGGCTCCAGGAAATATTTTCGTTTTTCCTTTTTTTGACTCAGGGCACCAAACCTTACATAAATATGCAAACAGAATTGGCGTTCATTTTTCTTCACCAAGATGTCCACTCAAGGGTGGTGTGGCTATAGGCCCTACTGCCAGTCAGGGAGATCATCAATTTTGGGGTTACCCCAAATTTCGAATTCTGGTAATAGACTGTCGAAAATTTGGGTTTTTTGTTCAAATTTGAGGTATTTTTAGGCTCATAATATCGAGTGTTGCTGCGACTTAGGGAAACTGTTGGAGCAACTTCTACTTTTAATATGTTAAAATATAATGTAAAATAAGAACTTTTATCGATGCAATAAAATATTTCACCGATGCAAACATGCTTTTATTGGGGGCGAAAATTGAAATTTGAGGTTAAACCTCAAATTTGAGACAAAACCTCAAATTTCGCCAGTCTTTACAACATCACCAGCCTGCCAGCAGTAGGGTGTATGTAGCAGTAGGCTTTGCTGCTTCCCTGCTTCTGTGCTTAGTGCTTATAGGCTTGGTGAGAATGGGTGACCAGTGTAACCTGTGACATGACTGCATGACATGTATGCAGGGTAGGCTTAACCTTACAGCACAGCAACTTACAGTCAATAACTTTAATGATTGGTGATAAAAATGCAGAAGACTAGAGAAATTCGCTACCGTATCCTTACAGCCTTACTGTTGGTAAGAAGAAAAGTAGACCAAATCCTCACTGTTGAGAGATTCAAGCTCACACAGCTGCACCGTCACAGACTCAGGAACGCCTACTATATCTTGTAGATGTTGAATCAATTCCAGAATTTGGAAGTTTACATATGCTGGCATTCATCGGTTCTGTTCATCATTCATATCACACATCTTCGGAAAAAAATAGACCAAATCCTCACTGTTGCGAGATTCAAGCTCACACAGCTGCACAGACTCAGGAAGGCCTACTATATCTTGTAGATGTTGAATCAATTCCAGAATTTGGAAGTTTACATATCGCTTCTGTTCATCATTCATATCACACATATTCAGAAAAAATATGTTTTCTGGTTGTTGATGTCCTCTTTAAAACTTTGTATATCAAATGAAGCTCTCTCCTGACAGCCTGAAGACTTATGTAATATTCGCCTGCCCTAGCTCTATCTGTCAATTGGAATACTGTACCATCATTCTTCCACAGTTTGGAGCCTATTTCTAGACAAATGTTGCCGCAAAGGTTGACGTTGTTTATTCAATATATGTGGACTTGATTCTTTTGTTAGTTATTCTATACGACTGGAGACTCTAAAGTTGGAACCACTACCTACTGCAGTATACATCAATTAAAGTTCAATTTGATAATGTGCTTTAAACTTATATGTAAAGATCTAAACCTGATCCTCCATTACAACAATGTGCAACATCCTCGCAGACTATTTTAATATCCCAGCCAGACATCCAATGCAATCATGACCTGGCCATATATATAAAATTATGAAGCAAAGGCCATGCCCCGCCCATCTGCATGTTCCATACATCACCTCTTCTTTATCAGGGTCATTAACATATGGAACATGATGGACCTGGAACACAGTATAAACATCATCATCACTAATCGCTATTCTTTTAAACAGTCTTTAGACTCTGCTTTCTTATCAAGACATCTGAAATGTTTTAGAAATCTGTTTGTTTATACTATACATACATAGTACATACATCCTTTTAAATTGACCTTATGAGGAACCAGAATTATTTATAACTTGAGCAAAAAGTATAACCTTTTTCACTAACCTATTCTCGAGGCTTTATCTCATTTCTGTAGTACACCTTGCAGGCACTAAAGTTGCATTGCAATAGTGTGTAGGGATGGATTTTGCTCAAATTTCGATCAAAAATTTTGATCAACACATTCAGACATTCAATGAAATTTTAGAAATTCCACCAAAAATGTGTTGGCACTTGTGTCAAATCAAATAGGTGACCCTCCTAATCTGCTAACCCTGAAATCACCAGCTAATCCTGAAATGTAGTGCAGGTCATATCAATATTCCTAACTCTTGTTTATTGTTTTTTGGTTACTTTCAACTCACCTCTGTAACCTCTGAACCTGCTCCTTTGCTAACCCTGTAACCGGGCACTAGTGAAAGTGACTTTAGTTTAGAGGATTTCAGGATTATAAGATTAGGAGCTAGGAGGGTCCCCTATTTGACACAAGTGCCAATGTTTTATTTTACTTTTTTTACTGGGAGAAAAAGTAAAATCAATGCAAAATTATGGCTCTATGGTACATTATTATGTGGCAATATATTCAATATTATTGCAGGTTGCTGTGTTGCCGACTTTGCAAAAGCTGTGCCAACAAAAAGTTACAATATTCAGATATTATGGGGACAACTTTTTCCCTACCAGTCTGCCAGTAGGAAAAAAAAAGTAGGCCTACTACTTTTTCTCCCGATTTTAGAGCATATTCAAGCGAAAAGTAACAATATAAAAATATAAGTTCTTTAAGCTCTATACTTCGTCTTATATGTCTACCATCTGATCATACCACCCCACTGCTGCACTGCACCCCTCACCCTACCAGTTAGCCTTTTTAAGTATAAGCCTTTTTTAAACTAATACTGTATATGTTTTAAATATTATATTTCACAACACTCAGACACTAGGCCTACATCAGTTTATTTACCTTTGCAATACAGTGACAGTAACAAGCTAACAACTATTGAACTAGGCCAACTATGACTTCTGTCTGTATCTGACTATGCTGCTATGAAATTCAAATTTGGGGTAAAACTCAAATTTAGAGAATTAACCTAACCTTGTATTAAATTTGAGGTAATTCCAAAATTGGGTCTATAATTTGAAATTTGAGGTATTCTCAAATTTGATGATCTCCCTGACTGACTGCTAGGCCTATATGTACTATAATTCTGGAAGGGAAATGGACTGAGAATGATGCAACGAGTTCTGTCCGCGACCAGGATATAACAGTATAAGTACCAACGACGGCGACCCAGTGCCCGGATATGAGTAACGACGACGGCGAGTAGGCGACCCGGATATGAGTACTAACGAACGACGGCGACCCGGCCCGGATATAGGCTGATAGGGAAAATACACATAGGGAAAGAAACTCCGGCTCCGGTCAAACTCCGGCAATTTTTTTTCCACTCCGGCTCCGGCTCCAGCAAAATAAAAACTCCGATCGAGCCCTAACTACTGAACTACAGAACTATTACAGTATTATCAGATTATGGGTAAACGTATTTGCTGTATTAAGGACTGACAGACTAACCACTTCAGGAGGTACCTACTGCCTACCCCCTTACTGGTAGGTAGTCCTTCTGTCCTTGGTAGCTAGGCTATATCACAGTCAGACAGTGACAGTACTGCAGCTGCAGTACCTAGACTAGACCTACCAGCCGAGTAAATCTTTTCGACCTACGCGTTCCATTCCTGTCATTTACCGACCGGTAGACTGGTAGAGCCAGACATCGAGACATCCTGCCTTTTTAACAATTACGCGCAGACGCGTAGGTATTTTGGAACAACGCGTAGGTATTTTGAGACTACACGTAGTGCAGTACTGACGTAGGTCAGTAGGTGCTGGTGCTACGTGTAGAAGTCCTGATAACAATGATTTTTCATTTCAGGTCTGGCTGTCTGGTAGGGTTGAGTTGTTAGGCAAGTATCGGTATAGGCCTACAGGTATATGGTATATATCAGGCAGTCAGGTATCTGATTATCAGACAAATGCAGAAATGGAATAACAGAATCAGAAGCTCATACTGTCATATCTCTACATACAGCACTGGTAATTGGGTCATTCCATGCTAATTCGACCAATCGGTGTGGCAAGGGTCGGAAATTTTTGACGAAATTTTAACCACTTATCAACTCTAGTGAAAAAACGATGTGGTGAAAATTTCAGCCGATTTGGTTTAGCCGTTCTCGAGATATTGATGTTTTAAATTTGGCGAAATTCCAAAAACCAGTGAAGTACATTATTTGAAGTGGTGTCTGCAGTTGATCTGATTATCAGTTTAATGTCAATTGTATGTGATTCTAAATAAACGATGCCTGAACTTCAATATTTTTATTACTAAATGAATAAACTATTAATCAGAAAGTTGTCAGACGATTTCAAAGTTGCCTCAAAAATGCGAATTTTTGAAAAATGTCCACATTTGAGACCTCAGTACATTAGTCTGACAATTAGTTTATCTGTTATTTTAGTTTTCCCGGTTAGAGTGACTCATAATGATTCGAATCATATAACTTTAGTAGGTAAACTGATAATCAGATAGTCTGTATGACTGAATATCTGGGTGAAGAATCTGAAAAATGTCAAAAAATGCAATATTGGAGGCTCTGGTGGAGAGCTCTGATTATAGCTATGTTCATGAGCTTTTTTACCTGCCATCTTTGACACAAAATGAGCGCCATGTCAAAATTTGAAGAGTAAACTAGATGTTCTAGAGCGTGTATGACTCATTTTAAAATTCTAATAAATTAAAATTTTAAATGGTCCTCAAGGTGGTCTGACAATTGGTTTTTTGATAAAAATACATTTTTTCAAACGATATCCGGGCAGAAGACTATGTTTCAAAATTTAAAGCAAAAACTAACAGTCAGACCCATTATCTGACCTACTATTGAATTATTTCGAGTAAGTATCTGATCACGTGCTGCTCGAATTCTCGCTCGCTCGATATAAATCGATTTTATCCAACTATTATTATAATATAACAGTATAACAATACATTAATTCGAAATATAAATCAAAACAGCCAGACAAACAAAATATAATTCGTGTTTGATATTAAGTAATAGTAGGCCAAATAATAATTAAAATTAATTAAAAATGCCGCAATATGGAAAGTTTTGGTAAACGGATACATTTTTCAAACGATGTAATAATGACAAAAATACGTCGTAATATAAAACAACAACAGCCAGACACATATATTATTAGTTCGGATTAGTATAAGAAATTAATTAGGCCCCTACTATAAAAATAACAGCTGCTCATTGGCCCAGAGGGCAGAGCCGAATGCCTGTATGATGAGGCCTACTCTTCTATGCTAAGTTAAGTGGGGTATCACAATAAAAAAAATATTAAATTCGAATAGTACACTACATGTAAATTTATCCGAACAATATAAGGCCTTAATGAACTACACAATTCTCTAGTCTGACCTTAATTTATGAACTGATCAACAGTACTGGTATATAAATTTTGGTCGGTTATTGCACAACAATACTTTATAGTTTTATATTATACTTTATCAATACTATATATAGTTTATAGTTTTTGTAACATGTACATATATTTTTCAATGATATACGGTACCGGTAATTAATACATAAAAAATTACAATTTTCAAAAATATAACAATAAAACTAGTTCAGCTTAAGAGTAGTTAAGTAAATTATCACCGTATTAATTACCGTATATCATTGAAAAATATATGTACATGTTACAAAAACTATCAGTATTGTTGTGCAATAACCGACCAAAATTTATATACCAGTACTGTTGATCAGTTCATAAATGAAGGTCACACTAGAGAATTGTGTAGTTCATTAAGGCCTTATACTGTTCGGATAAATTTATATGTACTGTACTATTCGAATTTAATATTTTTTTATTGTGATACCCCACTTAACTTAGCATAGAAGAGTAGGCCTCATCATACAGGCATTCGGCTCTGGGCCAATGAGCAGCTGTGATTTTTATACTAGGGGCCTAATTAATTTCTTATACTAATCCGAACTAATAATATATGTGTCTGGCTGTTGTTGTTTTATATTACGACGTATTTTTGTCATTATTACATCGTTTGAAAAATGTATCCGTTTACCAAAACTTGCCGTATTGCGGCATTTTTAATTAATTTTAATTATTATTTGGCCTACTATTACTTAACATCAAAAACGAATTATATTTTGTTTGTCTGGCTGTTTTGATTTATATTTCGTATTAATGTATTGTTATACTGTTATATTATAATAATAGTTGGATAACATCGATTTATATCGAGCGAGCGAGAATTCGAGCATCACGTGATCAGATACTTACTCGAAATAATTCAATAGTAGGTCAGATAATGGGTCTGACTGTTCGTTTTTGCTTTAAATTTTGAAATATAGTCTTCTGCCCGGATATCGTTTGAAAAAATGTATTTTTATCAAAAAACTAATTGTCAGACCACCTTGAGGACCATTTAAAATTTTAATTTATTAGAATTTTAAAATGAGTCATACACACTCTAGAACATCTAGTTTACTCTTCAAATTTTGACATGGCGCTCATTTTGTGTCAAAGATGTCAGGTAAAAAAGCTCATGAACATAGCTTTAATCAGAGCTCTCCACCAGAGCCTCCAATATTGCATTTTTTGACATTTTTCAGATTCTTCACCCAGATATTCAGTCATACAGACTATCTGATTATCAGTTTACCTACTAAAGTTATATGATTCGAATCATTATGAGTCACTCTAACCGGGAAAACTAAAATAACAGATAAACTAGTTGTCAGACTAATGTACTGAGGTCTCAAATGTGGACATTTTTCAAAAATTCGCATTTTCGAGGCAACTTTGAAATCGTCTGACAACTTTCTGATTAATAGTTTATTCATTTAGTAATAAAAATATTGAAGTTCAGGCATCGTTTATTTAGAATCACATACAATTAACATTAAACTGATAATCAGATCAACTGTAGACACCACTTCAAATAATGTACTTCACTGGTTTTTGGAATTTCGCCAAATTTAAAACATCAATATTTCGAGAATGGCTAAACCAAATCGGCTGAAATTTTCACCACATCGTTTTTTCACTAGAATTGATAAGTGGTTAAAATTTCGTCAAAAATTTCCGACCCTTGCCACACCGATTGGTCGAATTAGCATGGAATGACCCTGAGACAGGTGCGCGGTAGCGTTGCACAGCAGCGCGCAGCTCTGATACTGATACGGACCAGAAATTAATTTAAATCACGAAAATAAACAAAAAAAATTTCACTCACTTCGCTCGCGTTTGTTTTTCGTTTTCAAATCTTTAAATCAGTCAAATGTCTCTCTCTGTCATTTTACCATGCAGCCATGCTGCCATGCCACCAGCCACTGCCACAGCTGCACAGACTGACAGAATACCTACTGACCTTGTGACCTACAGACCTAGGCCTACACGCTACAGGCTGACAGGAGTTGAAATTTATGAATTTCTGAATTTATTTTAACTACCGGCTGACCGGTACCGCTGTACCGGTACTACAACATACTGACATACAAACAGTTATCTACTTTGGAAAAGTGGGCTGATACATGGCAACTCAAAATTGCTGCTCATAACAGCATAACCATAAGTGCACCGTGCTTTACATCGGTTCGGCAGACCGAAATGATACGCAGTACATGTTAGGTGGTAAATGTTTAAAAATTGACACTTCCTGTAGAGACCTGGGTATTACAATGTGTAGTTCTCTTAATTTCGATGTTTATTGTCGCGAACAAGCTGCCAAGGCCCTAAAAATGACAAATTTGATTTTCAAGTGCTTTTTAACTTCGAATCGTTCTGCATTAATTACGGCTTTTAAATCTTATGTGCGTCCCTTATTAGAGTACTGTACGCCTATATGGTCTCCTTTTCATTTAGGTTGTATAGACTTACTTGAGCGGGTACAGAGATATTTTACGCGTCGCCTTTTTAAACGTTGTAATTTGGATTGTACAGTAAGCTATTTGAATCGAATTAACGTATTACAACTTCAACCCCTGGAAGTGCGCAGCATAATTTTTGACCTCAAGATGACCTTCGCTCTTTCGAACAACGAAGTCGACCTAAACTTCGCTGACTTCTTTACCTTGGCCCCTAGGGGTGGGTTGAGAGGTCACGACCGTAAACTGTTTCATAAACAGTCTGACAGTCGCGCTTGCAGATGTGCAAAAATAATTTTTCCCATAGAGTGGTGCCCATTTGGAACTCGCTTCCAGCTGAAGTTGTAAATTGCCGTAATAAACTGTTATTTTCTCTAAGACTCAAAGAAATTAACCTACTTTCTTTTTGTAAGTTTAACCAGAATTTAGTGTAATTATTGTAATTTCATCTGTAAATATAATATATGTTTTTATCTGTTCTACTTTATGTTTTTATCATATCTATTATAATTTCTACATACTATTAATTGTTATCTGCCTTCTATATCTATATTTGTAATAATGTCATTTGTTCTACTGTACTACTTGTAACTCATGTATACGTTTTTAATTTAATATGGCATATTGTTACGTTTTTATAAGATTTGTAAATTTTTAATAATATGCTGCTCTAATGTACTGTTTATAGTATTTACATACATAATTTCAATATTTTTACTTCATTTCCGTTTAAATTTCCGCTTGATTTCTCTCTTTAGTATGTACTGTCCGTTTTTATTTTCTTAAGATGCATTGGTCACTAATTTTATTCATTCGTGTTTTTCTGATTTCAATTCAACTATTAGTGTACCTGGTTTTACCGTAAGTGTACCTTGTTGTTTTTCTCCGGTGTTAACATTTTTATAATATTTCACCGTGTTTAATAATAATAATAAAGCTGTAAAGATACCGTAGCTAAAACACTGGAAACGCTCAACTCCAACTTGGAACTTGCAGACTTCTAAAAAAGGAATGTAAAATTGTTCTTATGAGCTGCGCGATTTTTTGAGATACACATCACATGCAGACATCAGGACATGACATGCTGAGCTGACATGAGCTGCGCGATTTTATATGGATTTTATGATGATCAGATGATTGATGAGGTGCGCGACGAGTCAATATCAGGTGCGCACTCCGCAGTGATCTCGAAACAACTAAGCATACGCTGGCATGAGCTGCGCGATTTTGTATGGATTTTATGATGATTGATGAGGTGCGCGACGAGTCAATATCAGGTGCGCACTCCGCAGTGATCTCGAAACAACTAAGCATACAGCGTACCTGCGTGCTCATGCTGGGGTGCTCGTGCTGGTCACCTCGCCGCACTGCCACTTCGCCGCAAGTCATCTCGCCGCAGATAATGTGCGGCGAGGTGTCTTGCGGCGAGGTGTCTCACTATAAATGCCATTTCGCCGCAAATTATCGGACACCTCGCCGCAAGTCAATATCCTATATCCGGTACTAGTACAGTAGTACCGGTACATGCCAGCTGCCACTCTGCCAGCAGGCAGGCTGACGACAGGCTGGCAGGTAGTCCTGTAGTCAGGTAGTACTGTAGTATTACAGTACTAGTCTGCTAGTTGAGTACTAGCTAAAACTAAACTCTCTAAACTAACACTAACACTCGTGTCCTGTCTGTATTCCGGTCTGGTAGGGTAGTGTAGGCCTATCAGCCTATTGATTTTCAGATTGTAAACAATTTCTTGGACGCCTATCTGCCCATCCAGCCATCCTCTCTGCCTCTCCTCACAGCCTGGAATTGTTAGGCCTACCTATATATAAAATATATAATGGCAGATCTAATTTGGCAAATAACAAAACGCCACAGCTGTTTTCGACTTAAACGTAAGAATCAGGTGAGTTTTGGTGCTAGTTTTGCAGTTTGCTTACCGGGCCGGGATCGTTACGCAGTCGCAGTATGGAGGACTTAGACACACGTATGGCAGGGCAGTATGGAGTTATAGTTCATATCCGTACCGTTGGTATTTTCGTATTGCAAAAATAAGACTATAAGTATGAAATACCCTAGCCTATGTTATTGAGATATTGTTTATTGTTTTGGTTAGAAAAGCCCACCGCCACCACTGTAACCTGCTCCTTTCCGTTAATTAAGTAATGGAGATTAGTTTATTGTTTTGGTTAGAAAACACCACCACTGTAACACCACCGGTACGCATATGAACGATAACCCAGTATGGTGTATGCTGTATGGTGAGGTCCCAGTCCCAAAGTTCAGGAAGTTTGGCTCCTATTCACATATTAGATACGTGAATATGAGAACTTCAGCTTACATTTGATATGCGGTTCTATCACTTTTGCGTACCGATGCAGCGATGGATGTTAGTGTATCATACTGCCAGTGCCATAGGCCTATACCGGCTGACCGGTACATGGTCATGCTGATATGATTGCTTTGCTACTGACTTCTTACTACAATCAGTAGGCCCTATCGGTAATTTTGGGTTATAGAGTGACTAGGGGTACCGGTACCAGTGATGACTGTCTGACCATGTGACTACTGACTGTCTGACCATATAGTTTCCCTCAATTGGTACAGTGATAGTTTATTGTTTTGGTTATAAAAGCATGCCTCTGTAACCTGCTCCTTTCCCTCAATTGGTTAAGTGGCCGTTTATTGTTTGGGTTAGAAAAGCCTGCCTCTGTAACCGGCTCCTTTCCCTCAATTGAGTACTTCAGTGTTTCTGAAACCCAACGGTGTTTTGGGACACTTTTGAAAAAAAATGTCCATCGGCACGGTATTGTGACTTCCCCTGATAGGGCCCTATGCTGTAAGCTTAACTACAGAACTAACTAGGCCTATATCAGTATATATGTCATTTTAAGACGCACACTACAGCACTATCAGACTATTGAGTTTTTAACGAACCAACCAAAGAACATCAACTAAAAGTTATACCGGTATAGAAACTACTACCTGCCGCCTACTGGTGGGTTTACTTCAACTTCTAAGCCTCAAGTATAGATAGGCCTGTAGGTCTATTACAGTATTACTTCACTTTACATTGCAGCATTGCATCCCAATGTCAAGAAGTTCAACGCGCTTCTCATTTAGCTACCGGTACCTGTAATTATCAGTAGAATATAATAAATATTTAACAATCTCAATACAGCAATACAACATTTAACTAATCTTATAGGATTTTTCACGAGAACCCGGTCATCTTACCAACAAACACAATCTAAAGTTTAGCACGAGTGTTAATAATACTTCGGTGTCCATATCTGGAAACAAGGATGGCAAAGGAATTCGATTTACATATAAAACAGGTTAGTTTTAACCTGCCGTTAAGCTACTTGTGTTGTAGTAAAAAACGTTTTTAGTTTTCTCGGAACTAGGACAATTGCCCCCGGAAAATTTCCCCCCGGACTATTGCCAACGGACAATTGCCCCCGGACTATTGCCACCGGACAATTTCCCCCCTATATCTTAATTTACAGAATATATATTTTTATATCTTGAAATCATTTGAATGATTTCCTATGGTTTTATAAAATTCAAGTTTTATTCAACCTATATTCAATCATATTCAACCTTGATCATCACTTCTAAACCGACAGACAGTCTAGATTGTGTTAAAACAAGATAACAATCATCAAAAATGAAATCCCTGACCACGACAACTCAGATTGATAATTTTTAGTTAGGTTTGGTTCTTGCTTATATTAGAACATACTGACAGACAGCCTAAGAGACAGACACACAGTCTAGAATTAGCCAAACTCAAACATCGGAAATGAAATCACCGACCAGGAAAGGAAAACCCCTTATTTTTTATCGGAAATTTTAGGCATCCGTCCATTTATAAAAAATAATGGCGGGAAGTTTTGAAACTTTGATTTTCTTTTTCTCTAACACTATTTTTTGACACAAAGGTACACTTTTCTGAGGAACTACTGGATGAAATCACGATTAGCCTATGCTGAACTAGAATTTTGATTATACCGTGCTTCCTTGAGAAGCTATTACAAAAATAGTTTATTAATTTTTGACATTTTAGTCAAAAGCTATGTAGGGCCTATTGTTTACATAAATTGTTGTTGTAATTGTAAAATGTAAACAAACAAAATGATAGCCTCAGCTTCATCTGCCTGCAAAATCTTATGAAATTTTATTCAGTAGTTTTCACAGAATTTTGTTTATTAGTAAAACATTATGGAGAACTTTGGTATACCTTACAACCTTAGTTGGGAATTATCGGAATTATTGAGCACATTAATAATTAGCAAACAGGATTTAAAAAAATATATAAAATGGACTTGACTTAGCTATATAAAATATTTTTTTATGATGTAACAAGTTGGGAACTTTAGTAACTTGCTAATTGGTTAGGAACGACCTTATTTATTTGGCAATTTTTGGTAAGTGTCAATGGGGGGGTGATTGCCGTGGGCAATAATTGTCCCCCGAGGTCTGCAACATACTTTAGTTCAGTCGGGTAGTTTTCTGATGTCGATCGTTTACCCCTTTGATTTTCTTATACAGGGTGTCCCACAAAATTTGATTCTTTTTGTATTTTGATTTGGGCAGATTCATATTAATAATTTTCAGTAATTATATTTATGGTGTCATTGGAAAGCTAGAATGTACAAGTTTTTGCAAATTGGTGATAAGATATAAAATATGGCAACCAACATGGATTGTTTTAATATTCTAATTAGATACATAAAAAAACCCAAGAAGGTAATAAATGTTCCAATAAACCTCAATACGTCCTTCTCACTCGGTTACTAAGGTCAGTTGGACAGGTTTATGTTACATAAACCATGAAATTTCTGTAACTTGTACGGCTTAATTTTTTAAGTTTAAATTTTTAATGACTCATTTTGCGGTGCTTTTACTTAACCCAAGGAGTCCAGCCTTCCTTAGAGAAGTCTCTGGGTTGTCTATAAAATGAGACTCGATTACATTTATCCCACTTTCGTCAAGCGAGACCCGACCTGAACCATGTTTTCTCAATAGAGTTTTCTTTGAGCTAAATTTAATGATAAGCCACTTGATGTCGGTACTAGTAGGGCGGCTTTTCACAGGGAATTGTTGAGCAAATTGTAAGCCAATGCACTGCAAAACAGTTTTGTAAAACGTAGAAACTATGAAAACTTATAGATCACCTGTAAACATGATTGATATGTTCAGAAAAAGTTGACTGCGATCAAACTGGACGAAATGAAACCTAAACCAAAACATGGACAACAACGCCATGTATAATTTCGGTAATTCGAGAACCTGTTTCTGTAACAACATCTTTTTCGTGTTACAATTAATTGTAAAAATTAGGAAATAAAAAGGCGAAATCATCATGTATATTAGAGTTGCAACATAAACCTGTTTTTCTTAATCCCGGTGAACCAAAGACCTACCCAGAGAGTTATTTTGAAAAATACCGGAGATCAGAGACTTTGCTTATTTTTGTACTTGCAATCTAATTAAGCCCCCTATCTGCCTATCGCACAAACAGACGTACATACACGGACTGAGAACTATTTTTCTATTATTGCATTACAGTAAATCCAACGCCAACCCATTTCAACCCTTACCCATTGTAAGAAATATATAATGTAAATAGGACAATATGATAATGCACAAATATATTTAATTCACCGTCACTCACCCCACAACAATTAACTTATTACCATTGGAAGAAAATAAGCGCTCGTACAGTTTGGGGAATTAATATTAATTTGGTTATTTGTTTATTAATTCCTTCTTATTTTGTTATTGTTAATAATATGTTACATAATTTTTTTTGCGCCATAGGTACCGGTACTTTGTTAATTAAAGGCACTTATTTTACAATTATAGTTCAAATCATATACATTTCATTCAATGTACTATAAAATAAACTTAGTCATTTACGAATACAGTGCACAGGTATAGTACTCTACTCGCTCCATTTACAAGCCTCGTTACGCTCGCTCTCTTCATTTGGTCGTCATATTATCTATCCTATAACAAATTGAATGGAGAACAGCCCTTTCTTTCAATTTTAAACATTATCGGAGCTCTAATTAAGCACCCTTATCCTTAAAGAAGAACCCTCTTTAGGTCCTAATTTAACTTAAAATTAAACTCACCTTAAATTAATTAATGCCGTAATAAACTTCCGCCGGGGCGGCAGGCTTTGTAAAGCGGACGAGTTCTTCTACAATGGGCAACCTGTAAAGATATTGAATGCATATACATATTTAGGCGTAACTTTTCAAACTTCATTATCGTTCTGGAATCATATCTCGAATATCTGCTGTAAATCCATCCTGTCTATCCACACTATTAAAAATCCGCGTTCACTCTCGCTAGAAACAGCTCTCAAAGTAGTCAATATAAAGATCCGACCGATTATAACCTACAACATAAAGTTAATTTGGCCGCATTTGACTTCAAGAAACTTGTATAAAATAGACAGCGTAACATGCAACTATTTAAAGAAAACTCTTGGATTGCATAAAACGACTCGTAACCGTTTAGTTATAGCGCTCTGTGGTGGGTATACTTTTGTAGAGAACATCGTTTCCCAGCTACGCTTAAACGAAACGGCCTCCTTGCAGAAGTATAGAAGTGACATAGTCGCCAAAAACCAGGAAATTCCTCCAGAATTCTCGAACAGCCCCGGGTTCCAGAACCGGAAGTGGACCGAACCAAACCAAACGTGCCGACACGTCGCAACAAGGGTATCGGTCCACGGTTTCCACCACAAAATCTGCGCCACTACCCGGTTTCACGCCCCCGATACGGGAAGTTGTATATGTCTGCTCTGTGGAGAGCCAGCCGCACTCTACCACCTTTTACATTGCAAACAAAACGCTAAGTCACTGACATATTGGGCCGAGTCTAACAGCTAAACGCGATTTTTCTTTCTTAACTCTTTTTTATTTTATCAATTAATTATATTTTTATTATTTACCACGTATGTTTTTACCGGTTTAATGCCATTCCCGAGGCGCAATTAAATTAAATAATATAAATTAAATTCATTAAATAGAAGATTATCGGTACATTTAGTTGGAGTCTATTTTAGAGTTAGATGAAAAATAGTGTAAAAGTGAAGATATAATTTTGTTGAAGCGGAGTATTAAAAATAGTTCAAAATTAAAGAAATTATTAATTGTAAAAAAATTGTGAAAAATAATCATAATTTCACATTTTGTGTTGTACAGGATCTATTTTTAAATATATATTTCTAATTTGTAAAATCACTGATCTCTGGGTAAGATATCTGTTTTATAAACCAGGGAACCAGAGACCTATTCTGAGACCAAAAAATTGTCCAGAGAATCCAGAGATCAGTGACAAGTCTCTGTTACAACTCTAATGTATATTAATTGTACCTTTTTTTTTAAATGAGCAGGTTACAGTAGCACGTTATTCTAACCAAAACAATAAACGATACTCAATAGAACAGAATACAGTTTTATTTTTGGGAGTAATCAGATGTTACTTGCGTCGAATTTCCCATGGAGATGGGTGTGTGGAGATGTAACCTGTTCTGTTCTATTGTGCTTAGTTTATTGTTTTGGTTAAAATAACGTGCTACTGTAACCTGATCCTTTCCCTAAATTTGAGTAATGAGAATTTAACATTGAGGCGGGATATTAATTCACCACGGGGATTTTGGTCGAGTTCCCCCCCCCCCCCTGTCTCCTAATTTAAGATGTTTCGTGGAATTTCGGATCCTACCATTTTCCCCCCGCGCCAATAATGGCAAGGGATACATGCATGGTTTGGGTCTAACCAACTACCCTTAACCAAAATGAACCTAAAAATCCATTTCAGGTTGTACATTAGTCACAGTTATTGTAACACGCTGGTAATGGTAACTAACAGGCTTTCTCCTTTCCCCTTTATTGGTTTATTTGTAGTGGACATGGTGCTACGTATGGAGGTTATTCCGGAACTCAGTAGAGCCTGCGGTATCTGGCACTCCTTCCTTACTGTAGTGACCTCTTACGGCTTTTAGTCTCAACTACCGACACCGCGTGACGGTACATGCATTCATACACCAGGAAGCTGCGCAGGGTTCATAGCATTAATATAAAATCAGCTAATCTAACAACCGAATTATTATTGCACCACCTCGATAACAAATTATTCCTAAATCCAACATCACCCTGCAGGCACTGCCAATGCGACTTGCTTCCAATCCACTGCTACCGTAGAAGTGATCAGTCTGTGCTTGATGTTGTTCCATGGCAGCACGCTGCGAGAGGGAATGTGGTGGCCAGCCGTTGAGATTCCCTAAACGTCTGCCGAAAGATACAGTAGTCTTGACCTTGAGAATGGGGGTGAATTGGCGAGTTAGTAGGGGTGTGGGTGGTGGGCCGGGAATGGGGGTGAATGGGGTGTTGGCCGATGTTTCTATGTATGTAAATTTACATTTGATTGATCATTGAAACGGTATAGCGGCGTGATCAGTCACTAATAAATAAAATCAATCAATAAAATCAGATCATTACCCGTGTAAGCTGTAAGACTATAAGGGGCGAGCCACGTATTGTTAGTAAACACTGTTGGTTTAGCATTTGTAATTGCTTTATTTATACGTATATAAATTCAATATACCGCCGCTAAAGACTGAGCCTTATCTGTCCAATAGGTCGCAAGATCGTCGTTGTAAACAGTGAACAGTGAAACAAACTCGTTTTAATAACAATAATATTGAGTGCATATTTATTTATATTAGGTGTGCAAATCTAAAATCTAATTAAGTACTAATACACCATTCCGTACATACAGTATCCCTGATGCAATTATTATATACAAATACAATACAAAGTAATGAAACAAAACTGTCAGCAGCTTCTTTAATAGACAGTTGTTACTGAAACTGAAAGTTATTAGCACAGTATAATTAATAGTCAATAGAAGCGCAGCAGCGCTAGGAATTAAGTTCCGTATCATATTTAATAGGCCGCCGGCTGCTCTACAGGTCTCGGTAGGACAGCCCGAACCAGTCTGGAACTCCGTTGTATCGTGGGAACCGCGACATGGAGCCGCGCGTGTTTCCGGAGATGGTCTGAGCGGTTGAACCGCCGCGCGCAGACAGCGCACTGGTAGCGGCGTTCCCCGGTGTGGGTGCGGGTGTGTCGGGCCAGTTCGTCGGAACGCGCGAATCTCTTACTGCACTCCTCCTGGAATATACAGCTGTAACGGAAATCAATTAATTAGATAATAATTGTTTGTTTATAATCTCGTTGTAACATTGCTGTTGGTCTAGAAGGGTAAAAAAATAATTACACCAGTTATTAATATAATAATAGTAAATATCTTTAGATAGGGATTCGATTTATCCTGAGTAATAATTATTGACTTACACGTATGGTTTCTCTCCAGTGTGGGTCCGCAGGTGGGACTTTAAGTGGCTGCTCTTAAGGTAACTGCGACCGCACTGCTCACATAGGTAGTTGCGTTCGCGTTGTACGCAGGGTGGCGTGGGCGGCGTGCGATGTGGCGTGAGCTGGATGCCCGGTGTGGTTGTCCCTGGGGTTGGGGTGGTAGACAGCTGCTGGTAGGGACTGTGAATGGGTTGGGTTGGGTCGGATTGGGGGATACATTGGGAGGGTTGGATCGGGGCGTAGTTGGTTAACGGTTGGAGGAGTTTCGGGCTCTGGATGGGTGGCGCAGTGGACGGACACTGTGGCGCAGTGGATTGATACTGTGGCACAGTGGGTTGGTACTGTGGCGCAGTGGGATGGTACTGAGGCGCAGTGAGTTGGTACTGTGGCACTGCCGGATGGTGCTGTGGCGCAATGGGTTGTTGTTGTGGCGCAGTGGGTTGGCACTGTGGCGCAGTAGGTTGGTGTTGTGGCGCAGTGGGATGGTGTTGTGGCGCAGTGGGTTGGTGCTGTGGCGCAGTGGGTTGTTGTTGCGGCGCAGTGGGTTGGTACTGTGGCGCAGTGAGTTGGTACTGTGGCACTGTCGGATGGTACTGTGGCGCAGTGGGTTGTTGTTGCGGCGCATTGGGTTGTTGTTGCGGCGCAGTGGGTTGGTACTGTGGCACAGTGGGTGGGTGCTGTGGCGCTGCGGGTTGGTACGATGGCACTGCGGGTTGGTACTGTGGCACTGCGGGTTGGTGCTGTGGCGTTATTGGTTGGCATTGTGGTGATGTTGTTCGGTTGTCTGGGTTCACTGTAACGGGATTCGTTCCCATAATCTGTTCGCTTACAGTCGCATCGTTTCTCTGTATTCGAATCGCTTTCCTATCCAATCCGTTACCAACCAGCACCATAACATCACCTAAACAGAAACATTTTCTATAATTTTACGAGTTAGGCTTGAAGTTAGGTCATAGGAGAATTAACAAAAAATATTAAATTATTAAAATTAACAATTAACAAAAGGGGGGGGGGGGGGGGGTAGGATTTAAGATTGTTAGGGTTGTTAAAACTCTGGTTTGGTAAGTTAAACTATCTTCCTGCTTTTCCTTTAAATCAACACTACTACCGGTAGGTAGGTACCTAGTGCTGTAGCGCAGTATATAATACTACTGTACTAGTCTTGTTAGAATAGCAGCTACCGCCTACCGGTAGGCGTTTAGTAACTCACCTGATGTGTTGGACACGAATATCTGGGTTAAGTTCTGCGCCGGATTATCCCCCACTATGTATATCCCCGTACTGGCAGCGCTGCTAGGCTCCGTCGCTGTGCGCAGTGCGTCCGGGGTTTGTTGTCTGCGAACCGATGGGGCGATGGTCGCCTGTTTACCGACGGGCCGCCCGGCAGCTCCAGGCAGCGGCAGACGCACCGGGTTGCACCGCTGTGGCGCAACGCCCCCCAGCGTCTGTCGAAGCATTAGTTTCTGCTTTGTAATTAGCACCTCCATGGCGGCATTCTCCGATATAGTTTTTATGTTGGCGCGATTTAATCGGGCTATTTTACTCGCTATCGTCTCGCGCGGCGCTTTTTTTGGCGCTTTAATAGGTTCGGTGACAGTCGCCGGAGAAACCGGGCAAGAGTATGACGTCACAGGAGTTATATAGTGGCGTTGTTTCTTTGCGGAACTCGCCTCTAAAGCGCCTAGTGAGTTGTGGCGCTTTTTGTGAGGAAGACAATTGTCGGGGATTCTTTGTTGTATCGGCTTGTAGTTTTTAGTTCCCAGAGGGAACTGGTCACTGTGTTGTGAGTTTGAATCGAGACAACTCATTGCCAAGAGGCTTTCCGCCGCGTCAATGTCTCTATCGTGGATGTTGGCGTAACTGGAAGCATCGAACTCAGGGGAACTTGGAGGGGTAATGCTGTATCCGTTAGAGTCACAGTTACCCTCAATCTCAATATCGAACTTCGTCATGTTTAGTTGCTAAATAATAAATCAGTTTTAACTTTTCCTTTAATAATACAAAGCATAAGACTGTAAGAAGGTGTTTGTTATTTTATGACAAAATGATAGCTAGAGTACTGAGCTGAAATACCCATCCATTCATACAGTACCATGGAATTCCCTCTCCTCTAGTCATCTTTATTACACAACCTGATCACAACTAGTGAGGGGGCGTGTAAATATCAAACCAATAACAGCGCTCCATGCCAGCTCCGTTGTCCAATAGCCTTCGACATCTCACATGTTAGCTGTGTGACAACCCTTTCCTTGGCGTGCTGTGCTACGTCACTCCCGTTATGTAAGGAATCAGCCATAGAAGGGAGTGTTTATAATAGCAACCAATTGAGTGTGGAATGTATTTTTAGTAGAGCCAATCAAAGGAAAGGAACGGCCTGACAATATCCCGTCATCAGTCAACCACGGAGTGAACTCTGTACTTTGGAGTTCGTACCCTGGATTCCTTGTTCTTGGATGTGCATTGTTGATACCTTGTTTAAGTGGAAAGTAAACGGGGTGAGAATAATTCCTTCACCATGATTCTAAAGGTGTTTTTATGAACTTTGGGCGTACTTTACCAGTGGTATGTGATTAATATGGCGTGATTTAGATTAAATCACTTTCCACAAAATTATCTTACCATTTATTGGTATTTATTTTCAATAACAATTTATATAATTAATTGTATGTGTTTAGTGTTTTCTAGGGATGGGGCCGGGCGCATAGCATAGCAGCGTGTCTCTATGTACTAAATACATGAGCTAAACGCCATCTCTTAAACTGGGTTGATAATAACATTTATTTACGAAATTACATTAAGAATCCCGACGCAGCTTTACTTAAATTTTAGTATCTCAACCGCAAGCTGTCTTACACAATGTACAATCTCACATACTACAACTGGACTACTGCAACATTTTAAATATTATATAGTTATTGAACGCTACACGCCCCGCCCTTATATTCTTTAAAATAGGCCTCCTTTAACAAATCAAATAATAAATGTAGGCAGGAACACTCCTTAACTAATACATCTAAAGAGCGACATTGTATTCTAAACTTGAATGAAGCATTCTTTACTCCGCTATTCAAGTAATATGTCAGTTTTTATGACTGACAACATGTAATTTATAAAAAAATAAACAGGTAAACAATAGAGTCTTACACCCCACAAACTAACAAAAAACATAGTACAACGTGTATTTTAACATGTATTTTAATATCTTTATATTACAACAGACCAATCATAATCTACAGTTTATTTGAGACTTCATATGTATATCATTGGTACTGGTGTGAAAATATTATGGTGTCAGAAACACTTTATTTCGCCGATGTGAAGAATTCTAGGTTTTCAATTTTCGGTCGAAATTGTATTAGAATTTTATATGTGAAGATATATTTTTTATTTTTATTTTTATTTATCCTAATTAAGTGTTTTTTTTATAGCGCTTATTTCTATCTTATAACATGTACATATACTAATTAGTTTATTGTTTTGGTTTGAGGTATTTTTCACATGCGGTAAACATCAAAGTGAAATATAACAGCAGAAAGTGCTTGCTTTTCTTCGATCTTGAAAGACCCTCAAATAATTTGTTATTTTTAATCAATATGTTACCACTTGTAAAAGGCTTACCACTTTTACATTATAATAACAGCTGGTAATGTAACTACTGTAGTTTCTTTTACTTTACTCTATACAGTGATGTCTTTGCCTAAGCCTACCGTACCGTAATTAAGTCATAATTCTTGTTTGTTTGATTTTTTTCCACAGGAAGAATCAATCGAGCCAGAAACAAACAGATCCACTCTGTTGCAATAAGGAAGGACTGGGACCCACGAGCTGTCCATAAGTCAGTGAGCGGCCTTGTCAATTCCATACCGATAAACGACCCCAAACGGTACGAGATGGCAGCCTTACATAAAACCTCCGCTATTCTACTCAGCCAATCAAATCGTCGAATGGCTAAGCGAGGGACCAATCGTAAAGCAAAGAAATCGAAGTAAACGTTGTGTGAACATTAACTAGTGAAATAAATAATGTGATTGGATGATGTTTGTATTTGTTCGCTGGTACCGTAAAATATTATGTTTGCGGAAATATACAACTGAATAGAGCATTATTAAGAAATTAAAATGCACTTGTTTGTAGGGCTATGGGTGGGTTGGCGCGGGGTGGGGGGGTGTTTGGATTCCGTGTCAAAGGTTACAAAGAGTCAAAGGTTACAAAATTGCTCTTTCGAAAATGGCAAATCAAAGGTTACAAAATAATGAGTCGAAAATTACCATTACTGAGTCATTGATTACACCATTAAATTACATTGCTCCAGGTTTTGCTGCAATAATTTGTTGCTAATAGCAGCAGTTACAAATTACGACTAATTTGTAAATATTATAGTAGGATAGTAATATTCACAATACCTCCTTTGGACCTGTGGAAGAGTGCAATCGAGGGGTTGGGGGCATACTGCTTCAACCAAAAATTAGAATTTCGTCATTAGGTGCTTCTTTATTTATATCATAACAACTTTTAAATTGCACCTTAATGATAATAACAGTCTCTAATCGTTTTTACCAAGTTCTTACCAATCACTCCAATTGTACTTAAGCAGTTATGTATTGATGATGTCAGCATCATACACTCCAACACGAGTAACAGTTTCCTCTTGGGAGTATAGTTCTGGGGGGACCGCACAGGAAATAATGCGTGCGTAATCATTGTGGCCTTCATTTTTTACTTAAAACTTTGTGCGTGATCTGTTTGCTTTACGCTTACCGAGCATACTCAAAAACAAGAAGCAAGAAGGTTTGCGAAGTGCTTACTTTTTATAAGTAGGTCTACCACTTGTGTTCAGCATGATAGATAATAAGTGTAAGTAAACCAATTTATAGAATACTAGCGAGGTGGTAGCGTTGGAATTAAAATATATCAGTTTTTTATCGTTATGTATTTCACTTTGGTCGCGATTTGCGATAATCATCTGAGTTTCAAAAGCGCTGAAATGTTCTGAATTCCCCACATTTGTAGTTAATTAAAGTTCCCGCTCCTTAAAAAAAGCAAGCAAACCCGAACCAGAACGCAAACCAGAACAACCCTCACAACATATAAGTTGAAAACTGTTAGAAGTTAAACAACACATACCACACTTATTCTAACAAAGATAACCGACAAGAAGCCAAATTATTCTGGAATATGACGTATTTAAATTAGCGGCCAATTTAATTATTATGAACTATTATACCATACAAGGCCTAACTGACACGATTTCAGCGGGTAATGTCAATGTCAACTGCCCGTACACAGTAATGTTGTTTCTAGGATTTGATGATGACCTTTACGGCCACAAGAATGTCAGGTCTATTATGTGATGTGAACTTCTATCAGTTCCTCAGTTGATTCAGCCTCATCTTCTTGATTCATCCTCAATTGATCTGAATGATGATGAACCGTGGTTATGAACTTCAATCAAGTTTTATTCGAACTGATTATTGCGCAGCTGAGCACCTGCGATTTTAAACATCTTAACATAAGCCAATAACAATGGACTCATTTTTTGGAACCATATTTCACTGCTGCGTTTTTTTTCGCGATAAGGGACCTTTTTAGCGGGTGGACAAAAACA